>VDFB02193867.1:399270696-399377565 GCA_007258455.2 Sequoia sempervirens
TAGGAAGGAGATTCATACACTGCAGCAGCTGAACTTTCTTTCTATAGTTGTGGTGACCATAGGCTAATCTTCGCCCATGGTTCATCGGGGGTATAGCTAATCATGAGCAATTCATCCGACCCGGTGAAGAGCCGAGCCCCGAGGCTTATGCTCCTATATGCATACATTATGCCCAATCAACAGGCTCTGTAAGAAAGTTATCCTGGGGTAAACAACAATCGCCTCCATCACTGGTGGTTCGGGGTAGATGGGCGGGATCAACCTAAGCTACTCACCCGCCCTCTAGCTAGCTCCGCTGCTAGTGCTGCCCCCTTTGCTCCTCCCCTCGCTGGTGAATCTGCTTGAACCCTGACCTAGGACTATACTCAATCTACCTGAACCGCTACTGGTGTCCCCGCCCCAGCTCTTGGCTATGCATCTCAATCTCGATATGGTACTGGGGGGGCGATCTACCTGTATCTGGCGAGGATGCTTATGTATGTTGGTGGTGGTACACCGCTCCTTCGACTGGATCCTCTTTCACTGCCCCTGCCTCCGGTGATGAATTCTGATCTCGAACCAAAAGATATGCTCCTATCTCTCCCACCCTGGAGCAGCTGCTGCCTCTACTTATACTCCTGCTAGCTCCACCTCCGACCCCCTACAATTCTATGGGCTAATCTACCGACTCAAATTCCCCCCCTCTCTATAGTTCTAGCAGACTAATCCCTACAATTCTCTGGGCTCAACTATAATTAGAAGGGCTAGCAAGCCCCCATAGAATAGTAGGGAATCCTAGGCGGGAATCATAGTTCCTGAAGGCGAGGTTCTGGGTAAACCGGAAAAAGTTCATCAGTTCGGTCAGTTGGCACTGGATCATTCGTCAGTGAGACTCGATCGATCAGTTTGGTGAGTATGCTGATGGTTTCGGCCCAGATGCTTGCTTAGATGCTGCTTATACATATGATGATATCTATGGCACTGGGTAAGCTACTGGTGGTGCAGGTGCTGCTTCATCAACCAAATGAGCTGGAGAAGCAAGCTACTGTTACCTTCATTGATGGTTCTACTCATGGCTCCGCTCATGCCACTGGCCATCCCCATTCACATCTGGATCCACCATTAAGTAATGAACCAACCCCTGATTTCTTTCCAATCAGTACTGCCTTAACCGTCTCTAGTAGTATATTATAATACCGCCTTCATCGGGATATTCCAGTGGGATGGACGAGTCGGGGGAGATAAGTAGATTATTAGGAGTTTAGTGAGATAGGGAGGAATGAAAAGAAGCCGATCATCGATCTCTATAGTAGGGGCCCCCCAAGAATTCTAGTTCTGGGTGGGAGTCCCTACTATTCTAAGGAATCGGCCTGCTAGAACTATAAAGAGGTGGGGGGTGGGGGGGGCCCCGTCCTATTCTATCCTCCTGAGATCCGGGTGGGAGGGGATGATAAAGTTTCTACCGGGGAACGGCCCATAGAATTGTAGGGGCCCCCCCACCCTAGGAACGGCTAACTCCCACCCCCCTACCATTTTATAGGACGTATAGAATCAACTATTGGGTTGGGCCCCTTGGGAGGGAGGTGAACTAATCTAGCTCCTGGAACTTTACTGTTCCCACCCACCCAACATTAGGCTACCCATACCCTTCAGGACCAGTTCTTAATGCCGCCTGCTAGCCCAGGTAGATTCTAGTGAGAAAGAGTATGGTCAGTCCTGCACAACAACTATAATCTACCGCTCCCACCTTAGAATAGTAGGGCTCCCCCAGGTGGGGTTGGTTTGGTACCGACCTATTCGCCCTTGGTACCGGGGGTGGGGGGGTTCCTTCGTGGGGGTGTAAAGGATGGCAATGGGCCGGGGAGGCAGAAAATGAAAGCATGCTCTTCATGGAGGTAGATTAGTTGGGAGACTAGTAGGCTAATTAATAAGAACTATAGGGCTAGACTAGATTCTAGATTCTATACATAACATGCCCACCCAAGGCCCCTTAGAATAGTAGGGGCACCTAAGGCCAATATGGTCGGCTGCCGAAGGCATGCAAAAATTATAGAGGGTGGGTGGGGGTGGCCACCGACCCCCCTACTATTCTAAGGGCGCCTTTGGTGCATCGGTGGGGTTGTTAAGATAATGAGAATTATTGCCCCGGAAGCAATAGTTTAATTAATCAACCTACTTTCCCTGCCATTATAGTTTCCTGCCTTCGGCAGCTGACCATATTGGCCATAGAATAGGGCGGGGAATGGGGGGTGGGGAGGGGTGGGGTTAGCAAGTGCCATTAATCCGGCTGGGAAACTAGAGTTGGGGGAATTGGAAAGGTCACTCGTAAGTGAAGCAAGGCTAGTGATTGGTTGATCGTTCATAAGGCCTCACATTTGGATCGGTATGGATCATGCTTTCCATGGTAAAGGGATTGGGATCTCAATTCCTTAACTAACACTAGCTAGCGCATCCAACCCCGGGGGAATAGAATAATAGGGCAGTCAAGATTCTATACGTAACATGCCAACTATCCCCAGCCGAATAGTAGGGACCGTTGTGGTTCTGCCATTAATCAGTCAATTAAGTAGGCAGATTAATTAGCCCGCTACTTGAAGCTAGATTAAGCTAGAAGTAGCTAGAGTAAGGAATCAGAGCTTTCGCTTTCAACTATATTAGCAGCCGGGGCGGGGTAGGCATGTTACGTATAGAATATGGCGAAGATAGATAAAGATTCTAGAGAGAGCTACCTCCCCCCCATATAGTTGTTCGAAGCACTAGGGGGCTAGCAACTAAGGAGTTCCTATAGGGTGGGCGCGAAGCGCTTAAGGGGCTAGCTTCAAATAGCGGGATGATTAATTAACAAACTCCACCGATGAACCCATTCGCCTTTTTACTGATTAATTGGGATGGGAGGGAAGTGCCGGGTATAAAGGGTAGCCCCGATGGACAGTGTTCAATGGCCCCCATTCCATAGTAGTTGCTCGAGCATGCTTTCTAGCTCTGGAAGGGAATCAACAACATCTACCTCCCTACAGGGGCGACTATCACGTATATAATATGGCTATTATTTCCAGCCCTCAACTTTATGAGTACGGTAGAGTCAACATCAGATTCTCTACGTAACATGGGGTGGAGGACGGTGGGGAGGATATAGAAGTTAGTATGGGGGTGTACGCTCCCATCCTATCTAAGGGAAGGGAAGATAGTCTATGGGCCGGGGTGAGGGAAGGATATCTATAGTTGCATGTCCGAGCCCATGGTTAGGCCAATCCAACTTCTCTGCAGAGAGGTTCATCAGGATAGTTGTTAACTCGTTACTTCCCTCTGGGTCCAGCAGCTAATCTCGTTTCTCACCTTCCCACATTTTACTTTCTTGAACCCCTTAGAATAGTAGGGCTCATAGCTACCGATTTTCTCGCTAATAGCTAATGGATGTTTCTCAACAATAAAGCATGGGCAACCGACACCCTTTACACCCCCTCATCAACCGAGGGTGAAGGATAGATATTTCCTCGGCCAGATTCTCTACTATCCAAATTCTCATAGCCTAACTATTCGACTCCATCCTGCTATTCACGGGTGCCACCCCCCCTCTAACTAGATGTCTTACCATCCTAAACTCATTCATTACCATCCGGGGGTAATGAAGGATATGGAATCCAATGCCCTTCCTGGGCTATAACTCCCTGATCAGATGCCGTTATCTCCAAGCAGGGCTAGAACTCGAACCGGATGGAGTAAACTTCTCTCCAATCGTGTATTAGCTTTTCTTTAGTAACGAATAGCCCCAGGGATCGAGTGATGCCACCATCTAAAGAGGGGGTCGAGTGAGGCCACCAGCTAAAACCAACCCGGCCAGAACTAGTACCCAGCCAGCCATGGGGTGGGTGGGAGGCCCCCAATTGGTTCTAATCTAGCTCCTCGTTGGATTGTTATTGGCTCAACCCAATTCTTCAGATTGTGATCAACCTAATTCGTACTTCATAGAGGAGATGAAGGGTGGTGAGGCCGGTAGAGTAGGCTAGTCATCCCCGGTTGGGAAATGGAAGCACCCCCGGGAAAGAAATCCCGTCCCTCTCGTAGTTACCCCCGGTTGGCTATTTGTCATCAGTCATCTCCTGCCCCCTTGACACCCCCGCCCCCCAACCATGGGAAATGGAAGCACCCCCGTCCCCCCTCTCGGGAAATGGAAGCACCCACGGTTGGCTATTTATCATCAGTAGACTAGTCGTGATCAATCCCTTCATATAGAGTTTCATTGTCATATATAGTAGGTAGATATTTCATTGATAGATTCACCACACACCAGTATGTCCAAGCCCAGGAATGCATCAATATGGTGGGGACACACTCCCACACATCGGTATGTCCAAGCCCCGTAATGGAATATCTTGTTTTCTATGCTATGTTATGGAATATCTTCTTTTCTATGCTATGTTGAAATTGATTGAAATGATACATATGGTGAAGCTAGCCTAATATGGTGGAGCCAGATACCCTATTAGTCATCACTATGACTATGTATCTGGGTAAAATAGGCAAAGCCCCCCAGGCAGCCTATGGTAGGGCGATGGCCCACAGCTCGGGCTTCCCATCGCACTAACGGCTTTCTCACACGCGTTAGCAGCCCCGACTATAGGGAATTGGGCAGCATTTATAGGGTAGGGAATTGGGATGCATTTATAGCTTTTTTGGATATACGCTTTGTTCCTATGACCCCGTCGGTTTCTTCGCTAGCCCACACTTCTGAATATCGTCTTGATTTGGGAATATTGATTTCTTTGGCCAACTATTTATTGATTTGGGAGGATCATGACCGAAAGCTGCTATTCTTGGAGTGAAGGGTTTTGGTTTTTTGGGGGAGGCCGCGAGTGAACAAAAGAGTGCAGATTCATTGATTAACTATAATGGGGGGGTGGGGGGGCGGGCTGGGCTGAGCAGAGCTAGGGATGCTAATCAAGTCGGGGCTAGAAGCTGATGAGCAAGAGAGACAGGGAGAGTTGACCAAGCTACAGAGGAGGGGCTAGCCGGGGCATTATAAAAAATGATAGTCTTCAAAGGACCGAACCTTGTCACTAGCTCTTCAAGGAAATCCACTATGTCTACCTCTGTTGCATTTTTAAGCAGAATGACCTTAGTCCATCTTGTGAAGTAATCTTTGGTAGTCAAAATCCACTTGTGCCTAGCACTGGAAGCGGGATTAATCATCTCGATGAAGTCTAGGCCCCATTTTGCAAATGGTTCATCTGCCATTATAGGTTTGAGAGGCATTGCAGAATTCTTCCTTCTGTCTATAAAGAACTGACATTTTTTGTAATATTTTACCAAAGAGTGGGAGTCATTGAAAAGTGTGGGTGAATAGTAACTTGTGCACATGATTTTGATGGCAGTGGTCTTAGCAGAGATGTGTTTTCTCATGGCACTATTGTGGAATGTGTCAAGGATTCTCTTCACTTGCTCTACTGTAACACATCGTAGGAGGAGACCATTGAAATTCCTTTTAAAAATGACCCCTTCCACTAGCGCATATCTGCAATTCTGTAGCTGATAGTATCTCCTCTTTTGGGAGGAAAGATCTGGCGGATATTTTCTTGTTTGCATAAACCCTATTCTATCTGTTAGCCAACAACCATCAAATTTTGGCTCATTTATCAGAACAAGCTTTGGTTGCTCTTCTTCGGTGGGCATCTCTTCGTCCTACACCATGTATTTGCATAGTCCTCTTCCTTGGATAGTTTTAGTGGGTTTGACCTTAATGTCATATTCAAGGATCTAGTTGATCCAATTAGCTCTTTTTTTTGTGATTTCTCCCTCCATGATATATTTGTACACACTGGAATGTGTGACATAAACAAACACTTTGTTACAGGAAATTAGATGGTGAAACTTTTTAAGTCCCTTCACTATTGCAAAGGCTTGTCTTTTGATGAAATTATAATTCATCTTATATTCCTTCAAGGTCTGAGAGTAGAATGCCACTAGATGTTCTTCTTTTCCTTCATTATCCTTTTGCGTTAAGACAATAGCAATACTGGACTTGCTACTGAATGCATAAATTATAAAATACTTAGATAAATATGGATTAACCAGTACTGGAGCTGCAAAAATAGCATCCTTTAATTTTTCAAAGGCTTCCCAAGCTTCGG
The DNA here is from genome assembly GCA_007258455.2 of Sequoia sempervirens. Taxonomy (NCBI): domain Eukaryota; kingdom Viridiplantae; phylum Streptophyta; class Pinopsida; order Cupressales; family Cupressaceae; genus Sequoia; species Sequoia sempervirens. The sequence goes on from VDFB02193867.1 coordinate 399,276,804, forward strand.
TTGTCCACTTGAATGCTTGATCCTTTTTAAGCATTAGAGTGATAAGCTTAATTATTCCTGCAAAGTCAGAAATAAAATTGCTAAGAAAATTTACCTTGCCTAGGAAGGACTGAATTCCTTTCTTGTTCACCAAAAGGGGAAGTTCCTTGATAGCTTTCACCCACTTGGGGTTGATTGAAACTCCTTCTTTGGATACCACATGTCCTAATAGCTTGCCTTGTGACACTCCGAATACACATTTTTTTGGATTCAGGGAAACTATGAACTCTTGGCACTTTTGAAAAACTATTTCTAAGTGGTCAAAATGATCATCCTTAGATTTAGAAAAAATAGTAAGATCATCTAAATAGATTAGAATAAACTTATTGATTAGCTCACTGAAAGTGATGTCCATCGCCTGTTGGAATGTTGCCCCTATGTTGGATAAACCAAAAGGCATTTTAGCATATGCAAATGTTCCCCACTTTGTAGTGAACGTAGTCTTATACTAATCCTCCTTAACTCGGATCTAATTGTAACTGGAGAAGTCATCCAATAGATAAAACATTTATGATCCTAGTACCGTTTGTAGGATTGACTCTATAGAAGCCAACAGATAATGATCCTTCAAGGATGCTCTATTTAGGCTTCAGAAGTCCACATACAAGTGGATATCTCCATTCTTCTTTTGGACTGGGACCAGATTGACTATCCAAGTACTATGTTTGATTGAGAAAACAATCCATGACTCAATTAGCTTGGTTAGCTCTTGGACCATTAACACTTCAATTTTTGGGTTTACTAGCCTCTGCTTTAGTCGGATTGGTTTTACACCTTTTGTCAACTCGATTGTGTGTTGGGTGATGTTAGGATCATATCCCTTTAGATCATCATAGGACTAGGCCACTACTCCATATTTCTTGTAGAAATTGATGAGCCTTTCTTTATCATGGTGCGGGACATCTTTCCTGGCTAGAAGGTTTCTACCATTTGAGACCCAAAGGTCTACATAATAACTTTTGTCTACCATGAACTTACGTCTATCATTTCTTGCATCATCACAATCAATTTTTTTTTTAGAGTAACCAATCCTTTTAGAATCTTGTTGGATTTGAGTTACATGATTTACCCTTCATAAGCCTCAATGATATTTGGTTGAAGTTGATAGCCGAATTCCCCTGATTGTTGGATGAATGAGGCAATATGTTCATCACTTTCAAAAACCTACCAACTTTTATCATTGTTAGGAATCAATGGTTGGACTATTACTCATACAAAGTTTTCACTATGTATAAGGTCAGAGGTAGGATCAAACTAAGCACCAATCATGGCCATGCGGTCTACATCACCATTTTTTCCTCGAGGAACAATCTAGATGTTGAAGACTTCAAAACTTTCAACCAGGTCCTAGACTCAGCGCTGATAGGATCTCATGCATACATTCCTTGCTGTGAAAATATCCCATCTACTCAGTTGGCTACTAGTTTGGAATCTCCAAACACCATTAATTGCTTAATGCCCATTTTCTCCACAAGACTCAAACCTTGAACTAATCGTTCACATTCAGATTCACTATTCAAACAAGCAAACTGGAAGTGGAAAGACCTTATTATTTTTTCATTTTGTGGGGATATTAAATATATCCCCACTTCGGTGCCTACTTTACCTCTTGCTCTGGCAAAGTACAATGTCCATAGCTCAGGTGCTTGGCCACCTTCAAACTCTTTGGCAACCTTCGGGAGCATTTGGTCTTCATCATAAATTACATAGGTGCTCAATCCTGTAGCATGATAATTGTTGAAAGGGTCACTGTCCATGTGTTCACTCAACAGAGCATCTTCTTGATCATCTTGGTCTCCGGTCACCTTTTCTTCCTCTAGTAATTCAACGCAATACATTTTTTTCTTGGTGATAGAGGTGTGTGTGACTTCAAAATTGATTAGGGCTTCATCCAATACATGTTTAGAATGTAAAAACTTCGATTCTATCTTCATTTTTGTGTCGTGATTGGTTTTGAGAATCATATGTGACCAATCCAGGGATAGGTATCCACCCACCTTTGAAGTAAATTCTTGGGATAGACAAAGGCTGAATATGGAAGGAACATCTATGATCACAGTATCTTGTGGCACTGTGATACTAGGGCAAGTAAATAGAGTTAAAGGAAGTCCCTTGATGAAACTTATGGTTTCAACTTTGTTCCCATCAAGCTGTATTACTCCCCTTTTCATACGTTCATAGTTGATTCCTAAAGCTTCAGCTATTTGTTTAGGCATAACTGTGGTGTTACACCAGAATCAATCATAGCATTGTGCAATAACTTCTTCCCTATAATGAGAGTTAAGAAGAAGGGACGAGGCTTCAATTTATCTCTAATTTCAACAGGGGATTCTTTTGTGTTGTTTGTAAGGAATTTAGCTAGAGATAGTTGATTAACAACCTCTACATTGGCTAACTGCTCTGTTGGCATTGCACTGACCTCTACTTGAAGCACCTTTTGTAATAACATTTTTTTCTATGGGATAGCTAGAATGTCCCATAGAGACACATTAGCAGATGATTTCTTTAATTTTTTTTACCACATTAAAAGGTGGTAAGCTTGGAGGTTTCTGCTCCTTTGATCTTTTTTATGATAATTTCCTTCCACGGTTGAGATGGCAATGACGCAGTGGAAGTGTCAGGTATCTGATCAGAAGCACCTTTAAATTGCAGGTTGACTAGATGTAAAACAACTGACTCACCGATAAATCTCCTCTTTAAGCGAGTTTTATATTCAAATTGCACTTGTGGTGTTTTGGATATGAACGTATCATTAGCAAACACCATTTCTTTTTCTTCCATCCATGAGAAGAGTACGTGATTAAGAGTAATATTAGATTCTTGTTCTAGAGACATCCCTTGCATTTGCATGATAAGAAACACACTCTCCATTTGTGGTGAGGCATATACACACCTTGGTTGTGTTTCTTTTCCACCTTTTTTTGTAAGTTTCCATGCAGACAATTTTGGGGCATATGTGCATTGCTGCAAGGGAAGCACCACAGATTGATGTCATCAATGAGGTTATTTTGCCCCACAGTTAATTCCCTACTCAAGCTTGGTGAAGCTCTCGTTAGTGGTGTAGGAACCAACACCATTTGGTTGACTCTCGGAGTTGGTGTATTAGTGCGGGAACTACCTTGGTACTGATTTTGCTGATATGAGGGCCATTTTCCTTGATAGTTTTGATAGGAAGGATTTAGAGGTGTTGATTGGTTTCGCTTGAGGGTGGTTATGTCATTTGCCATAGTTTGCAACATTTCTTTAAGATCACTCATTTCATCTTTGGAAGAATGAGATGTAGAGGAAACATTTTGTGGCACTGTTGCATATGTGTACATTAACTAGCGAGTTGTAGGTGTGCTAGTTGATGTGACTTCTTGTGCAAGTATCAATATTTTAGGAAATATCATCATGATAGGTTGAGGAGTAAACTTTTTTCAATCTATCAAATGATTCTTGACTTTGACAGTGACATTGTAAGCATCTGGTAGAGTAGCTCCTCCCAAAGACTTGATCATCATAGAAATGTTGGAATTGATGGACTTAAGATAAAAAATGAATGCCAACTCAGGATTCAAGAGTATAGTAATAAGGATCCTTTGCTGATTCATGTAGAATTGGGCATTGAAGTCCATTATAGCCTCCTGGGGAGCTCGTTTTATGATAGATAGTTGATAATACAATGAAAAACAATATTTATCATTTGAGAACCTCTCATAGAATGGATCTCTGAGCTTGTCCTAGGTGCGAATAGTGCTAGGTGATAGTATTCAGTACTAATCTAGTGCCTTGCCTTTAAAAGACATGGCAAGAAGCCTTAGAGTTACATTCTACATTGTGATCTCGTGCACCAGACACATGTCTGCCACATCTTGCAGATGTTTTGTGGGTGTTATTGAGCCATCTTTGGTAAACTTAGCTATAGCTTTCATAGTTGAAACTAGGATAGCACCCCAAATGGGTGCTACTGGGCTGCTAGGGGACTTCTGACATCCCATGCCATGTAATTTCTATTGGTGGCTAGGAACATGGTTAGAGGAATGGGTGGTGGGAATGGGACGATTACCAACTGATTTGTGGTCTGCACTATTCCTAGTGGAGGTACTAGTAAATTGGGGTTGCTTGTGGTTTGGGAACTAGTTACAGGCCAATGGCTCATACACCCTTCTAAAGCACAAATTCATTTAAGCTTAGTCCCACCGGGCGTGCCAGAAAAAGAACAAACTATAGATGCCAAAATTTGACAAGGTAGCAATGTCTTATGGGAAACTTAGCTTATGGGGGACCTTTTGCGCTAAACTGAGTGACCTCTAGGTTTTTAGTGAAGCCAACTTCTTTTATACTGGGGTTTTGGAAAGGGAAAAGGAAATAGATATAATAAAATAAAGTCTAACCTAAGGTGATGCGATAAGCCTTAATGATAGGCACAATAAATCATAGATCTAAGGGCCCGATTGGTATTTGTAGTGTTCTAGAAAAACATAAATTGAAAATTAAAGCACATACAATCCATTCATTGACATAAAATAACATTGCATACATTCCTATTGCCAAGAAGAGTCATTAGACATGATCTAGATCAGCAAACTTGCATTCAATATATATAGAAGTTCTCAAATGGAATGTCCAGACAATAACAACATAGTTTACAGTTTTATCAAATAACATGAAAGAACAAAAAGGCTAAACAATTGGCACAATTTGAAAGTATTTTGCAATAAAATAAAATAGTAATAAAGGCTTGGCATCTTTTCCTAAAACCAATGTTCCTTAAAAATTGATGGGGGATTTTTCACACAACAAAGAGAAGTATATATAGTAGAAAACTCCCACCGCTTCGAAGAGTAGTAACAAAAAAGATTTCATGATCCCTGGCAATGATGCAGAAATGAGAATATTCCCCAAGATGTTGCAATAAAAATGATATGAAACCAAGCATCTAGTCATTCCAGGCTTAGGTGCATCTCTTGCAAATGATGTGAGTGGTCCTATTAAGGTTAAAATAGACAGGTGTCACCATCCCGTGCAAATGATTATGACATGCAATGGCCAATAGCAACATTTGGTTCTTCTGATTCATTGCTCGAATATGAGATTTTCCAAATAAGCACATGGTAACATTTCGCTGCCTATGTGAACCTTTATCTCTCACTGTTGAAGACTTGCACCAAGGGTACACATGTTGAGTGAGCAGAGCTCTATTCAAAAGTGGAGGAAACGATCATTGGCTGGGTGCAAAAAAGATGCATGGTAGAATTTTGCTACCCGTGGTTGTTATTTCATCCTCTCGCTAAAAGATTTGTGAAGATTAGACATGTAGCAAGAGTGCATCATAGAAAAAAATTGTGGTGCCCACCAAATTTCTTTGGGAATGAGAGGTTCATGGCACTTGAGTGGAGCTCGATGAGGAAGAAAAAAATGAATGATCCAAAATGTACTGTAGCTATGACACGTGGAAGTATAGCGGGGATTCCCAAGATGCAAAGGAAGGGAAACCCTTGGGGTGTGCAGAGTAGATTCATGGAGGGGGAAGCAAACCTTGATAAAAGACCAAGTGGATTTCCTACAATGTGTGGTTTGATACTTAGAGTAAAATACACCCGAAGGGAGCTCATTGAATATTTATTCACAAAACTTGCACTAAAGTATAGATTCAAGATGGGTCCTAGTGTACAAATGTGGATGGAATAAGATGACTAAGATCAAGGAGGGTGATCAATCCCCCAGGATCCAAGATCCTATGCCAAACCAACATAAGCATGTAAAGGGACACACACAAGGTGTATGATATGCAACAAAACAAGATGAACAAACATGCAATCTCAAGGAAATAAAGATGAAAGAAAAAGAAAGAAAAGATGGATAGAGCCTCAAACATGTTTCCAATGGAATGTGGATAAGATCTAAGCTATTTTTCCAAAACACACACTCACTTTGAGGCAATGGAACTTCATGTTGTCCATTGGGTGAGTATCCAAGAAGGGTCGCTTAGTGAAAAATTGATGCCTCTATGTCGGCTTCTCATAGTATAATGAGAAAGGCATGCCTCTGTTTAGGCTTCTCATCATACTAACCATACCAAAGTTATACTTCTTGATAACTTTGATAAGGTGCCACACAACAGGAACAACAAGATTCATGAGGCAAGCAAAAATTTGTATGCTTGACCTTCATGAATGAACAGGATGGCTCCATAGGCAAGTAAAGTGTTTGATGCAAGGTGGCCATATAACAATGATTGTAAATGCAAAATAGTGTAAGGTATGTTCAAATGAATTTTTCTTAGTTCATGTAAGGTCTCTTCTTAGGGAAAATCATGCCTAATGTCTCCAAGAGAGGACAAATCAAAGAAATATCATGCTCTGAAAGGAAATTAAACCCAATGATACCACCAGGAAAAAGGACGCATCACAAGAATAAAGAAAACCACACAGTGAAACATGCATGTCAATGTATGCCCCCACTTTAAAGCGGTTGCTAACACCATTATTATGAGAAATTTCTTTAAAGTAGAAGACATGAGAGGTTGTTTAGAAATCCCTATGCCAATTCATATGTTCCCAAATGAAACTACATCATGAAACTTATGGGTTTCCCTCAAAATGCTAAACATAGAAAGAAAAGTATGTCACATGTGAGCCAACTCAAGGTATGCCATCCACATCCCAAGCTTGTATATATACATGAAAGATGGTCAACTAGCCAAAAGAGACAATGGTAGGTGTCATATGAGGACAAGGCTACCTAACCCCTTACTCCCACTTAGCGTAGGACAAGGACATGAACCAAAGTGATTGATGATAAAATAAAAATCAATATCAATTAAAGGAACTAGGTGTCTCAACACAGGGAAGAGCATCACAAACCTTAGGATGTTGAATTCGATTACTCAAATCCTTACGTTGATTAGTATAATGACCATGAGCTCTATGATATGCACAAAATGAATTCTTATAGTAAAATTTCTTACATGTTCTTGGAGGGAGGGATAACAAATGATATTCGAGGATTCTTGGCAAGATACATTCTTGATCAATAGTAGAGGACGTTCCATTATTTTGCGACAAAGATATCCCTTACTTAGTACAAGGTGTCATACACACACAAGACTCTTTAGATTGTGAGATTTTGCACTCTCCTTTACAAGAGGGTGTAAAATCTATCAAATTCAAATCATGAGTGTTTTTCATGATGACATTAATGTTAAGTGAGGAATTTTTTGTTTCTTTCGTTTCTTTTATTTCTTTTGAAGGATAATAACGAAGACCACTATTGTCTATCAATTCAAGATGCACTAATGTTAAAATTTTCTTTGAAGAATATTTTGTAAGAGTGTTGATATTAAGTGAAGGCTTGCTTGTTTCTTTTGAGGAACAATTAGCAAGAGCATTAGTAGTTCCTTTCATGTTAGGATCTATAGGGACATGGATACCTTGTTCTCTAGCACCACTATATCCAAGTTGTTTCATAATCCCATAACCTTTTCCATAAAGCTTTTTCATTTCTTTTGAATTTAGTGGTTTTTCATAGTCAAGCTCATCAAAATTTGTTGTCTTTTGTTCTAAAGTGGTTGAGGTGGATACTTTCGAAGGTTTGTCTGAATTTTGTGTTGACATTACCCCTTTTTCTTTTCCCTTTTCAAAATCTTTTATTATGATCTTGTATTCTCCCATGAATGTTGGTGTGAAATATAAGGAACCCCAATCATATTCTAATAGCTTCATGACTTCCTTAATATGGTTTTATGTCTTTCTGTTGCACTGGTTCCACTTGTCTAGTTGACCTGTCAATGTTTTCAAAGGACACACCTTGTCTTTCTCAAGTTGTAAAATACTATAAGGCTCAAGATCAACTTTCGAGTGTGTACACTTTTTTGTTGTAGACATACTTCATTTTACGATGAAGAGTAGAAGGTACTACATTCATCTCATGAATCCATGACTTACCTAAAAGAAGATTATATGAAAGATCATGAGGCATAACATGAATCAAGGTTTGTAATATTATCTTCCCGACTATAATAGGTAATGTGATCACACCAAGTGGTATTTTTCCCATGTTATCAAACCCAATAATAGATAAAGAAGTAGCTTGAATTCTTGATTCATTTATGCTAATTTTATCCAAAGGGTTACACTACACACATTAAGGGCCCAACCATTGTCAACAAGGGTTTGTTTTATCCCTATCCTATTGAAAATAGCTATTATCATGAAAGCTTCATATTGTTTTTGCACTTCTAACATAGGTAACTCATCTTGATGGAAATTACTGTCAAAGTTGGCCAAAGTTATAGCTTGAATTTGGGATGCTACTTCATTTGATTGCACATTAGGAGGGGTAGGAACTTGTTGTAAGGAACTTTGAATCATGTTATGGGGGTAAACCCACAAAAGTGGTTTACAATTCAAGTGAGGAAGGAAAAGTTGCAAAAAATGACCCCATGCAAAAAAAAATCATTTTTGGGGTTTGAACAAACTATTTGGTTCAAACAAACCAAAAAAGGGTTCGCTAGAACCCTAGTTCAACTGAACCCATTTAATGCAAGGCCCCGCCATTCCCTCCAAAAGAAACAAAGAAAGCCTTTTTTGAAAGGGGGTTTGCTCAAACCCTCCATGGTTCATCTGAACCTCCCTTTTCCCACCTTCTCACCCTCTAGCACCAAAAAATTTCCAAAATTTAGAGCTTTGAAGCTTGAGTTGAGGATGAAAATAGAGACTTCATAGAATCAACTAGATGATGGTAGTCCTCAGAATGAGCTATCCAATGAATATAATTCTACTATGTTTTGGTTTTATTATTAATTTTTTTAGTTTTATTAAACATAGGTTTTTCACTGAAAATAAAGCTCTTTGTTCTGCACATGTGAAAAAATAATAGATTATCAAAACAAAATTTAAAAATATGAGTGCACCATATATTGAAGTCCTTGATCCAAAAAAAATTGAATTTCATTATATACAAAAAAAAGTTCTGCATTATACGGTCCTCTTATGTCTGAATTGTAATTGGTTTGACTTCGAAACTTGATTAAGGAAAAATATCCAATAAAACACTATGAAACTAATTGGAAGCACTAGATATTCTAGTTACAAATCTAAATTCAAAAAAATTAGAATTTAATATTTCATGGAAAAAAGGGTATGCATTATACGATGAGTGTCACTCCTTAAAAATGTTGTTGATTGAAAAAAACTAGTTTTTGAAGGAGATGGAAAAAGAATTGCAATCTGATTCTAAATGTTTTGAAAAAAATATATTTAGAGTCTATAGAAAAAATGTCACAAATTACTAGTTTGCATCATCTTCAAATTCCTCACAGTTTAGTTGCTATAGGTGCCCGAAAGTGAAGATTTAGTTAGACAAAAATATTTTAGTGTCTAGTTTGGCCAAACATTATAAACCAATGTTGTGGGATCACCCTATGATAATGAGGGGAGGCTTGAATAAGGTCCCATAATGATATCTTAGTTGGAGTATTCTTAAGTTGTTCAACAAGATCATATTCATACTCCTATGATAATGATGATATTGAGGAGGATCGAGAAAGATAGGGTTAGGAAATGGGAGGGATGTTGAAGGTATTTGTCTTGGTTGTAGATTGTTTCTCATGTTATATGTATGAGCAAGGGTGTTGTAATTTAGTCACTATGAAGCATTATTCTTAGGTGGTTCAAGGATGAGGATTGGTTTGTTTTGAGTTTATGGTCGTTGTGAGGGTGGGTAAAGAATTAGAGGATTTTTAGGATGTCCCATAGGGTATTTAGGAGGCCCAATAATCAAGGGGGATCTAATGGACACTTGTGCATTCATAAATTCAATGGTTTTAGTTTGATGTCTTTCTAATTAAGGGGAGTATAGTGTCATCTTTTCACCATCATGTAAGGAAGCCATATTATCACTATTGTTGTCATTTTCTTCTACCATGATATCATTCCTAGTAGGAGAGTTTTTAGGAGAGAAACAAACTATATGTCCATGAAACTCAATGTTTGGTTCCTCTAATGTGAATTGATCACAAGTAAGGGAGTTATCAATGGTTGGATTTTCTTGCTTATTAATGACAAAATTCTCTTGTTTAATCATGTTAAATCCCTAGGGGAAGAGAGACAAATAGAATTCTCATGGATCTCATTGACTTGATGTTCTAACATCAAAATATCTTCTTCACAACAAGGAGGGATACTAGGAAAAGAAAAAATGTGATTGTCATGTTTATCTATGATTACATTCCTTTGTCCCATAATGTCTTCCAAAATAGCATAAGTAGAGGAGGAAAAATAAATAGGGTTGTCATAGATCTTAAAGGTTTGATCATCTAACACCAACCTATCATCCTTACAATTGCATCCCCTTTCACTAAAACATTCTCATAATCAAGAGATGAATGGAAATTAGGTAGGGTGATGTTTAGAAATGTGTCTATGATCTCATTCTCTTGTGCTATAATATCTTCCCAAGGGGGACAAGGAGAAGGAAAAACAAGACTTTCAAGATTCTCAATGATTGCATCCTCTTTCACCACGATACCTTTGTCACTAATAGAAGAGGTATCAGGAGAAGAACAACTATGATTGTCATGGTTATCTATGCTTGTATCCTCTTCTATCACATCATTCCCACAAATAGGAGAGATAGGAGGGGGTGTAGATTTAAGACAAGCATCAACATTTTCATTTTCTTGCACTAAGAGACTCTCATAACTAGGAAATGTATTGAATGAATAACTAACATGCTTATTGATGAACTTTTTCTTTGCAAATTTGGAAAAGACAAATACTAACATTTGTGGAAAGTAATCTATACAAAATCAAAATAGAAAGAGACTTAAAATGCAATGCAATGACCTAGAATGAAATGTGTAAATGCAATTTTTAAATTTTGAATAAGGTAATTTGTTGATTACATTATGCAACAATATGAAAATGAAATATTGTATTTATGCAAATTTGGAATTAGGCAATGCACTAAATGAACCAAATTAAGCCAGGTCTAATGAAATGAATGAAACAAAAACTCAGCTAGATGAAATAGATATCTAACAACAAACATAAACAAAGAAATGATGTTTTTAATGCTATTAAAGGCAATTTTACGTCTAATTTAGGACTAATTCACGTAGAGGGGCATATGAGTCCCTGTTAGGGTTATTGAAAGGGTCAAATGTTGAAAAAAGTCAACACAAAGTTCCCAAAAAGTAGGAAAAACAACCTATACATGGAATAAATTGCCCAAAGGGATAGATGAGTCCTAGATCAGGGTTTTTGCACTAAATTTAACAAATTTTGAGTTTTGTTTTTGGTTTCTAGTTTGTCTATTGATTTTACTATTTTTAATTGTAGAATTTCAGTGAAATTAAATGATCTAAGATTAAAAAATGCAACCTATATGCACTTTTTATAATGCAAGATTTAGAATCCCTAAATGCAAATTAACCAATGCAAGACCTAATGCAAAGTTAATGTAAGTTGGATCTAGGATTATGATGCACTCCAAATAAAAAAAAGGTGTTCTAAAGGCTAGGTTCACCAAAATGAAACCTCATAAATAGTGTTTCACCTTTTGGGAGATGGAACTAAAGGGGGTTTAGGGTTCCTCCTCCTATTTCACTCAAGTTTCATTCAAGGAAACCCTATAGATCTCAATCTAGGGATAGAATTAGGGAAATATATTTGTAATGGGGCATCCTAGGGGTATGCTTAAAGATAAAAAGGGGGTTCACCACTAAGAAAATGCTTAGAAACAAAGATATGAAAAAAATGTGCAAATCTCACTATATGACCTAGAAAATAGAATTTGAAAGTATGTTTTGGCAACACAAGGGTAGAAAACTGAGAGGGGGGTCAATCAGTTGTCCCAAATTTTAAAAATTATTCAATTTATTAATCTTATTCTCAGATCTGAATATTAACCATGAAAGCATACATCATCAACACATCAAAAACATGCATAACACAAATATTTTTTGTGGAAACTCTATTAGGGGGAAAACCACGGTGGAGATTAGTCCACAAGATTATACCCTGTTAAAAGTATAAAGAAATGAAATATGGGGAAAAAATATGTATTTAGGCACACTTCCTAGAGCTTACTGCTCAATTACAACAAGGCTTACCACCTATGAAAGACACACTATCTTACAAAAGGAATTGAGTTACGTCTGTATGGATTAAACTGACAAATTAGCATCCACTAATTCTTGATCACAGTTCCAGTTAAGCACATGAACATTTCTTCACTCTTCTTCTTTTTCACACTCTGCTCTACCTTCGAATGATTAGGAATTTATTCATATATACACACACACTTGAAATCCACTGAAATACTTTAATTCAAATAAAAAAATCACTTATATATATCTACAATAAGAAATTTCATCCCTACATGTTGGCTTCAAAAAAATAATAAAATGAATATAAAGTGTCAGCCCAAAACACTAAAGAATATTAATGTGAATCAAACAAGGTCAGACACAACTTAGTGAAGATTCAAATCAACATATCCAACACAAAAAACCTTCAATTAATTACTCCTTGAAGATCCACAACATGCTACAAACACCATGTTAGTCAAGAACAAAGAAAACATGAACATGCAAGAAAAAATTGCCAACCATGAGCACAACAATCAATGCAAATGTGTAAAAAAGATAAAGAACAATTTAGAAACATCCAAAAATATCAAGAATCATTAGAGAAGCATCTGCAACAACTAAAATAATTGAAATCACATCATCTTCAATTAGTAACACCAACTAAAGCAACAAAAAAAATGTCAGAATATAAATCTTCATAACTCGATCAAATCTTCACATTGATCTCAGAAACTCGATGTAGATAAACTAGATACACTTATCAACAAACCCTTTAGTCCATAATCTATGATCATCAACGTACAAAACTTACTTATAGATTAAACTTCACTTTACCACTAACAACCTGCAACTCATTCCATTACAATTTTCTCAATATCCTCGACATATACATATTCTAATGAATTAATGCTAATAGTGTTGACATCAATGACAACCACATATTAGCAACACAACCAAAACATCCAACTATCTTTCCCTTTGGAATTGATGGCAACACGTGATGTGAAAAAAACCATCAACACAACTAACTCTTGACACTTACTCCCCCTTAGGTTCTAACTCATTTTCTCCTCAACTCTTTCACATGACCTTCTTTCCCACAAGGCTCTTCTTCCCCAAAAGTTTTTCACATGATCTTCTCCCCATTTGACACCAATGAAAAAGATCTCTAAGCTCCATAGAAAATATTAACCACATATCTAAGAAACTGAACATCTGACTACTCCCGTTGAGTAACATCCACCACAACATCAATCCAGATCAATTTATAGCTATGAAATGCACAAACTGATGTAATGTAATGCATCCTTAGTTCTAATTAGGAGGGGTAATTACCCCTAACTTCCCTCTAAGATAATTAAAAGTATCCTTAGGCAATGACTTGGTAAAGATGTCTGTAATCTGCTCCTTAGTAGGCACATACTCCAATCTGACTTCCTTTTCACTCACCTTTTGATCCGGTGGACATTTTTTAGTGGAAATTGAAGTGTCTCGTTTTTCTCCAAAATCTGCACCATCAGAAAGAGCTCAGTGTCCTGGTTCCAATGCAACTCGAACGGAGCAAAAAGGAGTCCGTTTGCACGAGTTATGGTCAGTCAAACCTTGGGTCAAACTGGAATCAGAGGGCGTCCAGGAAGCGGAAAAAATGATGTCGTCAAAATTTGTCGAAGTCAGCATCATCGGGAAGAGCTCGTCACAAGCTTTCCAACGCAACTCGTTTCGTCAAAATCCGACATTGGAGGCTCAAGATACAGCTGGTCAAAGTTTCAGGTTTGACTTGTGGACTAAAGGTACAGTGATGACATCATCATCCGTACAGCTGACGTCAGCATGAAGTACGAAATCCGAAGTGGACCAATCGGAAGCTGACACGTGGCAGTCCGTACGGTCCGTACATGTCGACGTGGCACGATGATGTGGCAGGTGACGTCAGCAAAGATCAGCGAATCAGATGATGACACGTGTCGACCGTGGTCCAGTCAGCAGTTTAGCGAATCGGGCTTGGACACGTGGTGTAATGAGGTGGAAGAAGGTACAGTGAGCATTCGAGTCTGTGCCACGTCATCATCCGAGTCAGCGCCTCGTCGTCGGCCAGTCATCATCTTAGTCAGCTGTTTCTGCGAATTGTATTTCGCCACGTGGCACCTTCTCGGAAGGCCACGTGGCGCAGATCTCCTCCACCGACGGTTTTCAATTTTGAAGTTGTTTAAAAAATGTATGGTGGGGGAGGGATTCGAACCCCCTACCATTCATTCTCCGCAACTACCTCCTACCAACTCTCCTACATGCACGCTCTAAACATATGTGGAGACAGCTTACTTTTGTTATCTGTCGGCCGAAAATTGGCTAAATAAAGCCAGCGGCCGGGGTTGAACCCCCGACCGCCGGCCTAATAAAATATATAGCCACCGGTGCACCAACGAACGCGGCTTAATATAGTATGGAGCGTTGTGCATTTTGTTAAGTATATCAAGCCGAATGCCTTAAATACAAAACCAACTCCCCTATAATTTGAAAATAAAACAAACAAAGATCCTTTTAAGGATTTAAAAATAAATCACCCCAAACTGTAAAAGCCCGAAATGAATCAATGAAAGGGCTAAAATAAATATTATAGGAGATTTATTTTTGATAAGGGGGATTTTTTAAGATTATTATGTTATTAGGGGAGGATTTTTAAATTTTTGTACTAAGTAAAGGAGATTTTTATGTAATTTTGGAGAGATAAGGTGATTTGGAGAATATTTTGTAAATCAATTGGTTAGTAACCAAATTGAGAAAATTCTTTGTATAAAAGGGGGGCTTGAGGTGAGTGTTGTAATCAAGTTTTTCAGGTGATGAAGTCCTGATGCTGAGGTGACGGAAGAGGGGTCTTGTTGAAGATTTTTCAAATCATTCTTGCATATCAGAGCATCGTTATGCTGCCAAATTGATTGAAGAATGGTGGTGCCATTGTAATCGATTTTGGAGTTAATCGGATCGGTCTCTCTATTGGAGTGGACCCGGAGACGTAGTCACATTCTGTGACGAACTCCGTTATCAAGCATTGTTTGCACTTCTCTTCTTCTCTCTCTTTCTGTCTCTCATTTCTTTTCATTCTGTTATAATCACCTTGATTACGTTCTTTATGTTATTTCCTTAAGTTAATTTCGTTTTAATTAACTTGAAATAATCATTGTAAAAGCATTGTAAAAGTTTAAGCATTTAAACTGCAATCTAGTCTAGATCCTACTCAGATCAAGTTGGTATCAGAGCTTTTGGTTGACTATATTTGCGATTATTTGTTTTTGAATGCTAACGAGATCCAGGATTCAGAAGGGTGAAGGCAAGCTCGAAGACTTTAATCCTGAGATCGGGAAGCGTAGAACATTTAGGAAGATGTCAGTTTCTGGAATGGAGGTTCCTGAAGAAATCAGTGAGCAAGAATTTCGAAGAGCATTCATCGAGATGAAGGCTAAGGTGGACATTCTTTTTCAGGAGAGACAAGAACGGAAGGAACGTGAAGAAGGTTCGTCAAAGCAAGAAGATCGCAAAGACAAGAAAGAGGAACAACATAGAGATGGTGGCAAGCAACCAAATCATCCCTTTTCTTCTTCTCCTCCCTATTCTCCTTCTCCTTCTTCTCCATCTTCTCCTCATTCTATTTCTTCTAATCCTTTCAAGAGTGGGTATAAGCCTAAAATTAAATTGGATGTAAAATTTGATTTGCCTAAGTATTGTGGTGAACTTAATGCTGAAAAATTGGATGATTGGATTCAGCAAGTTGAAGTCTACTGTAGAGTCCAAAACCTAATAGATGATGTTGATAGGATCCAATTAGCTACTCTTCGTTTAGGAGGTACAGCCTTAACCTGGTGGGAGAGTAAGTCTAAGGCAAAAGTTTCACAACATGGTAGAGTCAGTTTAACTTGGGCAGAATTTATTAATGCACTTAAGAAGCAATTTTATCCCTTAGGACATATGCAGCAGTTAATGATGGACTGGCAAATGTTTAGGCAAGGGAAAGGTCAAAATGTCCAAGAGTACACCCATGAATTTAGGAAGAAGGCTATTTCTTTGAATGTTCCTTTGTACACTCAGGACACGTTGTTAAAGTACATAGGAGGTCTACATTCCTACCTTAGGCATTCTATCCTGGTATTGAACCCTTGTAATTTGGATGAAGTGTCTGTTCAGGCAACACACTTAGAGTCAAGGGGTAAAGGATCTTTCATTGATAAGTTTGATAATGATGTAAAGAAATCCTCTAAGAATGTAGAGACAGGGAAAGGAAAGAAGGCAGCTACAGTCAAGAAGGATGAGAAGCTTTCTTGTTCTCATTGTGACAAGAATGGTCATGATGAAGATCACTGCTGGAAGTTGCATCCCGAACTGAAGCCTAAGTGGGCTCAAAGACGTAATCAGAAACAAAAAGGTAAGGATAAATCCACGAATGTTGTTATGGATCTTGGTTCAGATTCAGATGATGAGACTAAGATAACAGCTATGGGTCTAAAAGGTAAAGCCTCTATTTCTGGTGTTTCTGTTGCAAGTTGTGCTTCTTCTTCCACAGTTAATGATTTCTCTGAAGATGTAAAAATGAATGAGCTTTTTCATTTAAGGGTTATGGCTAAGAACAGTAAAATTGATGCACTCATAGATAGTGGATCTCAGGTGAATTTGATTTCAGAAAGTGTTGTAAATAACTTGGGATTAAAAACTACACAACTTAAGAAACCTTATCCACTAGGTTGGATTTGTGAAAATGATAAGTTGCAAGTAACAAAACAATGCACCTTAAGGTTCACAATCACTAGTAAATTTGTGGATGAAGTACAGTTTGATGTAGTTCCATTGGATATCTGTGGGATAGTGCTTGGTAGCCCTTACTTATATGACAGGAAAGCTATATTCTACAGGCAACAAAATCATTATCACTTGTTTAAAGATGGCATTCAGTACATAGTACATTCTCACAAGATTAAGACTGATCAATCTTTTGCAAACACAGGACAGTTAAAGAGGGTAATTAATGCAAGTAAAGAGTTAACTCTTATGTCTGTCAGTACAGGTGGTTCTACACTTGAACTTGGAGTAGCTAACCAGGGTCAGATGTTGCAGGATGCACTTGCAGTACAGCATGAGAAAATGATGCTTGAAAGCATTGATGGATCCTTGGGTAAAAATGTTCCTGTTGTAAAGGATCGAATTGTTGTTGACTTATTCTCCTTCATTTCTGCATTGGTTTTCAGCTTGATGCTAGTCAATTTTTGTTGGTTAGCGGCTATGGCAATTGATGTAGATGTTTATGGAAGTGATAACATTATGTTTATGTTCAACAACATTGTTGCAGTCTTTATTGTGCTTGTGAGCCAGGTTTTCAGATGTACAGAGGATACAGGACAAGTGGGGAGGCCAAGTCCTCACTTATTGTCAGAGTAAATGTCACTTTTGGAGGTCCAAAAGGTCTTCATGGGGAGAGCGTCCAGGTGGACATTTTTAGTGGAAATTGAAGTGTCTCATTTTTCTCCAAAATCAGCACCATGAAGAACTTCCGGTGTCACGGTTTCGATGCAACTTTCGAGCGAACAAAAATTACAGATTTACCCGCGTGAGTTATGGTGATCAAACAGGTCAAAACTAGAATGAAGGCATCCAGGAAGCGGAAAAAAATGATGTCGTTAAAAGTTTTTGAAGTTGGCATCATCGGAAGGCTTCGTCTAAACTTTCCAACGCCAACTGCGTTTCGTCGAAATCCGACATCGGGCTCAAAGATCTGGTGGTCAAAGTTTGAGGTTTGACTTGTGAATTTGAATGCGATGATGACATCATCATCCGACTACGGTGACGTCGGCATAATCACAATCGAAGTGGACCAATGGCCGACGTGGCCGACGAGTGATGCGGCAACGGATGATGGCGGTGGCGTCGGCAAGATCGGCGAATCAGATGATGACACGTGTCGACCGTGGTCCAGTCAGCAGTTTAGCGAATCGGGCTTGGACACGTGGTGTAATGAGGTGGCAGAAGGTACAGTGAGCATTCGAGTCTGTGCCACATCATCATCCGAGTCAGCGCCTCGTCGTCGGCTAGTCATCATCTTAGTCAGCTGTTTCTGCGAATTGTATTTCGCCACGTGGCACCTTCTCGGAAGGCCACGTGGCGCAGATCTCCTCCACCGACGGTTTTCAATTTTGAAGTTGTTTAAAAAATGTATGGTGGGGGAGGGATTCGAACCCCCTACCATTCATTCTCCGCAACTACCTCCTACCAACTCTCCTACATGCACGCTCTAAACATATGTGGAGACAGCTTACTTTTGTTATCTGTCGGCCAAAAATTGGCTAAATAAAGCCAGCGGCCGGGGTTGAACCCCCGACCGCCGGCCTAATAAAATATATAGCCACCGGTGCACCAACGAACGCGGCTTAATATAGTATGGAGCGTTGTGCATTTTGTTAAGTATATCAAGCCGAATGCCTTAAATACAAAACCAACTCCCCTATAATTTGAAAATAAAACAAACAAAGATCCTTTTAAGGATTTAAAAATAAATCACCCCAAACTGTAAAAGCCCGAAATGAATCAATGAAAGGGCTAAAATAAATATCATAGGAGATTTATTTTTGATAAGGGGGATTTTTTAAGATTATTATGTTATTAGGGGAGGATTTTTAAATTTTTGTACTAAGTAAAGGAGATTTTTATGTAATTTTGGAGAGATAAGGTGATTTGGAGAATATTTTGTAAATCAATTGGTTAGTAACCAAATTGAGAAAATTCTTTGTATAAAAGGGGGGCTTGAGGTGAGTGTTGTAATCAAGTTTTTCAGGTGATGAAGTCCTGATGCTGAGGTGACGGAAGAGGGGTCTTGTTGAAGATTTTTCAAATCATTCTTGCATATCAGAGCATCGTTATGCTGCCAAATTGATTGAAGAATGGTGGTGCCATTGTAATCGATTTTGGAGTTAATCGGATCGGTCTCTCTATTGGAGTGGACCCGGAGACGTAGTCACATTCTGTGACGAACTCCGTTATCAAGCATTGTTTGCACTTCTCTTCTTCTCTCTCTTTCTGTCTCTCATTTCTTTTCATTCTGTTATAATCACCTTGATTACGTTCTTTATGTTATTTCCTTAAGTTAATTTCGTTTTAATTAACTTGAAATAATCATTGTAAAAGCATTGTAAAAGTTTAAGCATTTAAACTGCAATCTAGTCTAGATCCTACACAGATCACCTTTTCTCTCAAATAGTGAAACTTAGTAGATATATGCTTTGTATTTGAATGCGACACCAGATTCTAAATTTTTTTAATAGCACTTGAATTGTCACAGAATATATCAATAGGTTCATTATACACAACCCTAATATCCTTCAACATTTACTTCATTCAAAGGACTTGAGTATAATTGTTAGTAGTAGCAATGTATGCGGCCTCTACAATAGATAAGGAAATGGCATTCTACTTCTTACTTAACCATGAAATCAACTTCTTACCCAAGAAAAATACTCCACCACTAATAATTTCCTGTCATTTACATCTCCTACCCAATCAACATTAGTAAAAGCACTCAAAGTAAATCATCACCTTTAGGATACCACATGCCAAAATCAACTGTTCCCTTCAAGTATCTGAAAATTCTCTTCACAACAGTCACATGAGATTCCTTCAGATCAGCTTGAAATCTTGCACTAATACATACAACATTCATGATACCAAGTCTAGTTTGAGTTATATACAACAATCCACCAATCATTGATCTATATCTAGTCTAATTTTCTTTCAGAGAATCATTTTATATTTTCAACTTGCATCTAGTCACCATGGGTGTACTGACTGGCTTCGGGTCTTCCATACCGAACTTCTTCAACGATTCCTTCACATACTTGGATTGAGATATAAAAATACCTTTATCTAACTAAGTAATTTGCAATCACAAAAAGAATTTCATCTCACCAATCATTGACATCTCAAATTCATTCAACATCTCATTAGAAAATTTCATGCACAAACCATCATCTCCTCCAAAAATGATATCATCAACAAAGACTTCAACAATCAAATCTTTATTATGATCAATCTTGAAATAAACATTAGTATCAACAATACCTTTGTTAAATCTAAGCTTCAACAAATACTTGTCCAATCTGGCATACCATGCTCTAGGGGCTTGCTTGAGTTCATACTATGCTTTCTTCAATTGACACACCATATCTCCCTTATTAGTCAACTGAAATCCATCAGGTTTCTCAACATACACCTCTTCTTCCAGTTCGCCATTTAGAAAAGTTGACTTGACATCCATATGATAAACCTTATAGTTAGACTTGTAAGTAGCATATGCAAGAAATAATCTTAAACAACTTCAATTCTAGCAACATGGGAAAAAGTCTCTTCAAAATCAATTCCTTCCATCTATGAATATCCTTTTCATACTAGTCTTTCTTAGTTTCTAACCAGTTCACCTTGCTCATTTAGTTTGTTTCTAAATACCCATTTAGTTCCAATGACATTCTTATCCTTAGGTCTGGGAATAAGAATCCATGTATCATTCTACTCAATTTTCTTTAACTCCTCTTCAATTGTTTCAACCCAATGTTCATCTTTACATGCTTCATTCACACTAGTAGGCCTAGTCCTTGAAATCAAACAGTATTCTTCTGCAATCTTTCTTCTAGTTTGGACACCTTTGTTCTTATCACCTATAATTAGATCTTTTGAATGATTCAATCTTACATATCTCAGAGTCTTCTTAGGATGTTCTTCAACTTTAGACTCTTATGTTCTCTGTTTTGCAATTTCACTAGTTTCTTCTTCCCCTTGATTTTCTCGATTTCCCATAATATTTGCACTTGATTTGTAGTCTGGACTTGCTTTCCTTTGTTTGTATTGTCATTCTAATCATCAAATTCATATCCACAGGTTCTGGATGGTGTACCTAAGTCTTCATCAACCTTAAAATTTTCACTTTCAACCATTTTCCTCAATCTTTTATTGTAACATCAGTAGGCCATGCTTTTAGTAGAATAACTTAGAAAGATACCTTCATCATTCCTAGCATCAAAATTTCCTATATCTTCATTTCTCTTGATATAACATTTGCTTACAAAAATATCTTGAAATATTTAATAGTAGGCTTTTGACTAGTCCATAGTTCAAAGGGGTCTTACCAATATCACCTTTGATTTGTACTTGGTTGAGTGTGTACACAACAATACTCACAACTTCTCTCTAGTAGATATGAGGGACATTTCCTTCTAGCATCATAGTTCTAGTAGCATCTTCAATTGTTTTATTCTTTCTTTCCACAACTCTATTTTCCTAAGGGGTTCATGGTGTAGATAATTGTCTCTTTATTCCATGTTCTTCACAAAAAGAATTAATTTCACTAGAAGTGAATTCACCATCTCTATCTAATCTTAGACATTTAATCTTCAGGCTTGTCTCTATCTCAACCATAGCCTTGAAGATCTTGAACATTTCCAATGCTTCAGATTTCTCCCTTAAGAAAGTAACCCACACCATTCTAGAATAATCATCAATGAGTAACATGAAATACCTATAGCCTTGTAAACTTCTGACCTTAGAGGGACCACATAGATCAGTATGCACAAGCTCTAACAATTCATTTGAACAACGTTGTCTACTTTGAAATGCAATTCTAGTTTTTTTTCCTAATTGACATTCCTTGCATATGGTATTAGTAGGTTTCACCAACTTTGGTAGATCTCTCACAGCTTTAGTAGAACTTATCTTGACAATATTATCAAAGTTAACATGACACATTCTCCTATGCCAATAACCAACTTTCATCAACTTGTGCAATCAAACAACTTTTACTAGCAGTGCTCAAGTGAGAGATATTACCTTTTGTTTTTGTACTTGATGCAATTACATTTACGGAACTCAATATTCTATACTTTCCATCCTCGAACTAAAGATTTTATCCCTTATCAACCATTTGACCAACACTTAAAATATTATGCTTCAAGCCTTCCACATACATTACATCATCAGTATTATGCTTACCATCAAGAGAAATGCATTCTCTACCATAGATCACACTAGCCGTATTATCACCAAATCTCATAAGACCACCATCATAATTTTTCAAGCTTACAAACTTACTTTTATCTCCTGTCATATGATTTGAATATCCACTATCAATCACCCATTCATCTTTCTCTTCAACTCGGGCAACTAGGGATTACTCCACATTTGTAGAACTGGTAGATTCAGTAGATACAAGATTATTTTCCTTGATAGTGCAATAAATACCCATTCATCATCACTTTTATTTCCTTTATCATATTCATCATCTATCACACCTTCATCAGTAGCATAATAACACTTCTTTTGAAATCTAGGCTTGTTATGTCTTAGATTAGGAGCTCTTTCTAGACACCTTGATGCAAAATGACCTATCTTATTGTAAGAAAAAAATTTAAGAGGCAATTTTCCTTCATACTTACCTTTTCCTCTTGGTACTCTTTTAAAAATAAGTGCTTCTAGCTCTTCCAATTGTCTTTCTTCTTCTTCAATCTTTTTGATTTCATCCTCATACTTGAATGCCTTTCTAGATGAACTCTCATCCAGATCATATCTTTGTCTATCTCTTTCAGAAGTAGTAGCCTTAAATGTAGATTGAACCTTAGGAAGGGAATCATCAAATTCACTCAATTCAAAAGTAGTAAGCTTACCAACCAACATATCTCTAGTTACATTTATTACAGTCTAGAGCTCTTCAATAACACTAGCTTTGAATTTATATGAATCAAGCAAGGATCTAAGCACTTTAACAACAATCTCTAATTCGTCTATCTGTCCACTAGCACATCTAATACCACACAAAAGTTCATTCACTCTTTGCATAAAAATAGTAATGTTCTCATCATCACCTATTCTCAACTTTTCATATTTCCCTTTCAAACTTTGCAACTTAGCAATCTTCACATTAGCATCACCTTCATACAAGGTTTCCAAATTTTCTAGATCTCATAAGCAGTCTTCAAATCCATAACATTTGTCATCTCAGAATCAATCAAGGCACTCAACAAGGCTTCCTTGCCCTGATATTATACTTAGCATCTCTAAGCTCAACAGTAGTAGAAGGACTATTATGAGGAATGACATACCTATTACATGTAATGTTCCATAAGGGTTCACCAATGCATCTCAAATGACACTCCATTTGAGTCTTCCATAGATAATAATTTGTTTCATCACATCTCAAATTGTCCTTCTTTTATGATGTCATCCTGAATCACCTCAAGTTGTTAAACTTCTTCTAAGGAATCTGCTCTGATACCAATTGTTGGCAACACAAGGGAAGATAGCTGAGAGGGGGGGGGGTGAATCAGTTGTCCTAGATTTTAAAACTTATTCAACTTATTAACCTTATTCTTAGATTAACCATGAAAGCATAAATCATCAACACATCAGAAACACACAACACAATTTTTTTTACGTGGAAACCCTATTAGGGTAAAAACCACAATGGAGATTAGTCCACAAGATTATTTAAATAAATGAAATATGGGGAATACACATGCATTCAGGAACACTTCCTAGAGCTCATTGCTCAATTACAACAAGGCTTATTACCTAAGGAAGACACACTGTCTTACATAAGGAATTGGATTACAGGTATGTGCATGATCATGATGGGCCAAAAAGTGGCAATATGATGGGTATGTGGCTGATGACATTTTTTTAACCCAAAATTGATGAAATGAAAAGGGTTTTTAAAGGATATTCTTAGCTTTCTAGAACCAATATAAATTATGCTTTACTTTGAATTTAATAAGTAAAATTATTATTCATTTTCTATTCAAATTACAACTAAAGTCCTGATTGATAGGCTCATTAAAAAACATCTATAGCTTGCAAACAATATCACATTTTTTGAATCCAAAATATACATCACATTCAATGTTTCACATACTATAGGATTAAAAAAAGGAAAAATGAATTTCATGAAGTTTTGACCAAGTTAAGGTAGTTAGACATATGAGTTTTTTATATTTTTTAAAATTTGTAATAAAAAAATCATAATTAATTATTTACAAGTGGAAAAAAATTATAAAAAAATATGCACATCATATCAGGACATGAGTCCTCTACTTAGATCTACAATCTTATAAAAAAATATTATCATTTTATTGTGGTTAGGGTGGTTAGACAGACACCTACTTGTTATTTTTTCCCTGAAATTTAAGTACTACTGCATTGAAATTTCAAATTTTCACCAAATAGATTTATTTAATTTTTAAGAAAACCTAGTAGTTTAGAAACTACATTAAATTTTCTATAGATTCTATTATTACATATTTTTGAAATAATATAGTCAACTTATTCAAATTTTTATGTCAAGTTTCCTAACTCTGATTTCTTCTAATTCCTGATCATAGTTCTAGTCAAGCACATGAACATTTCTTCACTCTTCTTCACTCTCTTTCACACTCTGCTATACCTTATGATTAGGAATTTATTCACACATACACACACACTCGACATCCACTAACATACTTCAATTTGAATAAACAATCGCTTATATATATCTGCAACAAGAAATTTCATCCCTAAATGTCGACTTCAACAAAATAATAAAATGAATATAAACTGTCAGCCCAAAAAACTAAAGATTATTTATGCAAATCAACCAAGGTCGACCACAACTTATTGAAGACCCAAATCAACATCTCCAACATGAAAACACTTCAATTAATTAATCCTCGAAGATCCACAACATTCTACAAACACCATGTCAGCCAAGAACAAGAAAAACATGAACACACAAGAGAAAATTGCCAACCACGAGCACAAAAATCAATGCAAACATGCAAAAAAGATAGAGAACAATATAGAAACATCCAAAAACATCACGAATCATTAGAGAAGCATATGCAACAACTGAAGTGATTGAAATTGAATCATTTTCAATAAGTAACACTGATTGAAGCAACAAAAAAAATGTTAGATTATAAATCTTCATAACTCAGTCAAATCTTCATTCAAATCTTAGAAACTCAATGTGGATAAACTAGATACACTTATCA
Organism: Sequoia sempervirens; assembly: GCA_007258455.2. Lineage (NCBI taxonomy): Eukaryota > Viridiplantae > Streptophyta > Pinopsida > Cupressales > Cupressaceae > Sequoia > Sequoia sempervirens. Next base: position 399,301,959 of record VDFB02193867.1, read on the forward strand.
ACAAACCCTTTAGTCCACAACCTCTAATAATCAACGTACAAAACTTACCGACAGACTAAACTTCACTTCACTATTGACAACTTGCAACTCATTCCATTACAATTTTCTCAACATCCTCAACATATACAACTTCTAATGAATTAATGCTAATAGTGTTGACATCAATGACAACCACATATTAGAAACACAATCACAACATCCAATAATATGTAATTAGATTGATAGACAAAATAAAACAAAGTACATGGAGAAATGAAGATGACTAAGAAAGGCCTAAAAACCGTAAAAAAATGACGCTTTCAAGGTGTTATGGGACTCATACACCAGATTGGGTGATTTAGTCCTAGTGTAGGGTTTTTGGGTAGGATTTGTAACATCTAGGTGTCAAGTTAGAATCTCCTAAAAATTGGTGAAAAGTAAGTACTAGGACTCATATGCCTAGACTGTTGTAAAGTGTCCCTTTTTGTCACAAAGTGTCCTAGGAGTAGAATTTTGAAGTGAAACTTTATGAGCCTTTGAAGAAAGATTAGGAAATGGTGGTTTTCCTTAGTCAAACCCTATTTTAGTAATCAAACCTTTTATGAGAAATGAAACATGAAGCATAATATGAAACAATAAAACCTTGTTTGCAATCTTGTAGATCTGTAAACAAGCATGAAGTGGCCTCAATGGATGTAGATCTAGATATGATTCTTGATGAAAGATAATTCCTTTGAATACTTGAATTTATCTTGAACAATACATCACAACATTAGCTCAAAACCACATGCATGATGCATCAAACCTTTGACATGATAATGGATCTTGATTGCTGTAATAATCTTCTACAAATCTACACTTGAGTTCCTTAGAAATGCTCTTGAATGCTCTTGTGAAAGTAATTTTGATTTCTTATGAAATTCTAGAATGAAACTATGTCAAATAACCTTGGATTTATACTTATTTATTCCAAATTTACCAAAAGTACAACACTACAAGCTAACATCAGACCTAGGACAATAAAATCCTACCGAGAATTGAATTCAAAATAGGTCCTAGTTAAAGCAGGACTCATATGCTAATTGTGGAGTATGAGTCTCAGTAGCTAAAACCCATGACATAGATTTGTGGGAATGTCTTGTTTAATGTGCAATTTGAAATTAGGTCCCAATACCTAGGTGGGATTCATACACCCAAGGTGGCGTATGAGTCCCAAATCACTAGATTTGAAACACATGACCCAAAACAATGAAGTATGATTGGTTATTTGATAAGTGTCGGGATCATCTATAGAAAAATGCATTTAATAAGCCTTGTGGATGCAAATTAGGGTCAATTAAAACATAAAGAAGCCAAATTAATTAATAAAGCCCTAGATTAGTGTGAAAGTGTAAAGATACACCTTATAAAACCCTAAATAAGGCACAATTAAGTTCATTTTATTATTTATTATTCATTCCCAAATTAAGTGTGAAAAGGGATACTTTTTCCTACACTATAATCTTTATTTCCTCATCTTCCTTCTCTCTTTCTCCACCCCCTCTCTACCTCTCACTCCTTGCCTCCTTCCCTCTCTACTTCTCTCTATTTCACCTCTTTTTCTCTCCATATTCCTCTAGATATATCTCTATAACTGTCCCTATCTCTTTATCCCCCTCTAAATATCTCTTATATCTCTTCCTATCTCTCTCTTCCTATCCCTCTAAATATAGCTTTATATCTCTCCCTCTCCCCTCTCACTCTCTCTACCTACCTCTTTTTCCCTCCCTCCATCCTATCTCCCTCTCTTTATCTCCATATCCCTATAAATATCTCTATATACCTCTCCTCTCCTCTCCCCCTCTCTCTCTATGTACCTCTTGATCCCTTCTCTCTCTCTATCCTTCCCTCTCTCTCCCTCTATGTATCTCTTTGTATCTCTCCCTCTCCCCTCTCCCTCTCTCTTTTCCCACCTATCACTCACTCCCTCCCTATCTCCCTCCATCCCTCCCTATCTCCCTCTCTTTATCTTTACCTACTTACTTGTCTATATCTCTACTTCTCTTCCTCCCTCCCCTTAGTACTATCTATTTAAAATATTTCTCTCTCCTATCTCTCTACCTCCCTCCCCTCTCTCCCACCCCACCTCCCTCCCTCCCTCCCTCCTTCCTTCCCTCCTTCCCTCTTCTTCTTTGTATTTCTCTCCCTCTCATCTCCCTCTCTCTCTTCCTACTTCTCCCTCCCTCTATCCCTATCTCTCTCTACCTAAATCTCTCTCTCCACATCTCCAAATCTTGTCTCTATTTCTCTCCCCTAGTGATAAAAGTGGGAGTGGCAAGCTCCTATTGGAAATATGAAGTCTTGCAACATGAGCATGAAGTATATATATGGATTGGTATGGTTGTTCTTGTGTTGTCATTGATGTCAACATGGTGACAACTATATGAGAAGCTTACTTGGTATTCTAGAAGCTAATCTCTACTAGAAGTGTTCTTTATTGATGAACCAATGTGTTTGTTTCTGAATCTGAAATTCACTGCAAGAAAAGATATGACTGTGATCTCTTAATCATGTTATTATGACTCATCCAAACATCTATATCCAGGATCTTGAGAAGTTTTCTATTGAGAGCAGAAAGTTATCATTAACAAAGTTTAACTGTCTACACTATAGTTGTTTCCCTGCTCAACATATCAGTGTGGGAGACTCCGCATTTTCTTAAGAAGAATATTCTAATACTGTGGTTATAATGGTAGTCTCTTTGATGTTAATGTGATGGGAGACTAAAGTAATATTAGATTGGGAAGGTGTTTTCTTTGAGAAGTGTATGTTGGTTTGGAGTTTTTGTGTTTAGGTTCTAGTCTTTCCGACCTAACCTATGACATCATGAATTAAGAAGATTAAATATACTTTGTGGATGTTTTCCATAGATCTATGATGACTTGATATGATGCAAGTTACATAGATTTTTTTTTAAATCTCACATGTTGACAAGAAGAGTGTTCTTGTTTGGTTTTTTTTCATCTAATTAGGCCCACCTAATTGATAAATGAGATATACTTTCACATATATGTAAGACTATTTGAAGGAAAGTTGCGTGGGTGTAACATGAATGGGGTGTAGAGTGAACAAGTGAAGGTTTGAGTATGGGAAGGAGAAAGAAGAGAGGTGTGGTGAAGTGTGAAGAGAATTGAGGATTGTTTGAATATGCGAGCCTAAATGATTTTTTAATTGAGGACCATAATAGAATTGTTGAGTGATTGTTGTGTGAAGTAGTAATTCTTATTGAGAGATTCATTGGAACCAAACCCTACACATAGAAGGTGTGTTCCATTAGTTAATACTTTTGGTAGTGAGCTACAAATTTTGTATCTTGGCGGTTAGCTTTCTTTTGTATTTAGGTTGTGAGTCTTTCAAGGACAATGAGTCCTAGTAGTGAGCCATGTAATATACTATATCCAAATATAATATATTGTGAGTTAATCCTTATAGTGGTTTTCCCCATTTTGGGTTTTCCACATAAAAATCTTGGTGTTCATGTGTGATGATGCTTTGTCTTGATTCCATGTTCTCTCTTGTTGATTTAGTCAGATTTTTGATAATTTTTAAATGAATTTTATTTGAATGGTTTTATGGAATACTGATTCACCCCCCCTCAGTATTCTAGATATTCAACAATTGGTATCAGAGCCTGGTTCCTCTGAAGAAGCCTAACAACTTGAGGAAGGTCCCAAAATTTGAATATAAGAATTTTTTCCCTCCAGAAGTGATCTTAGTTGGATATTCAAAAGAAAATGAAGATCTGAAGAATAAGCTAAAGGAAGTGAATGATTGTATTAAGAATCTAAGGAGAAGATATGAAGAAGCTTGTGATAAGTTGAAAGAACATGATGATATCACTAGACTTCTACAAAAATTCGAAGAAAATAAAAGAATTAAAGATTGTTAGAAAGTTGAAATTCAAAGGAATATGGATGAATGTGTCAAGATCAAGAAAGAAATGGAAATCTTGAGATCAAATCTAGAAAAGGAGAAAATACTTGAGGATAAATTAAAGGAACGCACTACAATGCTTGATGAGTTGATTATTTCTCAAATACCTATAATGGATAAAAATGTTTTAGGGTTTGAAGAAGGACAAAGTTCAAAAAAGAATCAACCTCCTGACAAGAAGAATCAGTGCAAATATGGAAAAATAAAGGTTTTAAGAAGCTATATCAGAAGGACCCCCATTAGACAACCTAATGCTGAAAGGTAATCATTTTTTAATGATGTATGTTATTCCTACAAAAGTAGAATGAATGAAAATTTATCATTTTTTGGAAAATGTTTTAAGTGCAAGAAGATTGGGCATAAGGCTATGGAAAGTAAAAATCAAAAGTTGAACAAGGAATCTTTATCATTTAATGGCTACTATTATCACTACAACTTATTTAGACAAAAGGATAATCGGTGCAAATATAGAGTGAATAAAAGAAAGTATGGAAGGAAGAATGTTGTTTGCTATGATTGAAGCAATGTGAAACATTCTGCTAGTGATTATAGAAACAAAAGGGTAAAACATAACCATTTGGAAAAGAGGCATGAACTAATCATAAAACTGGAAGAAGTAAGAAAAGAAATGAAAAGAACTTTTTGAAAGGAAGGATAACTCAAGAAAGCTGAATCAAAATCATTAGTTTTATTTGTGCCATCCTCTGGTGCAGATTCACACCTCAAATTTTGATTCAGGAAATGCCTAAGGGGGAAAAATTATTAGAAAATTTAATAGATCCCTCATCTATACTTGATGCCACATCATGACAAAAGTATATTTAATGCGGTAACAAATTCAAATATTTCACGCAAAAGAAATTTTTAGACACATGTGTGAAGAATGAAGTTCTCGTAATTTAAAAGGATGGAAGCACACATGAATTTTGAGGTGATCTACCTACAATTTGAATCATTTACTGCAAAAGTATTCATAATGAAGGAAAGAAATCTAGAAGTATCAAGGAAACAACATTCAACAAAGGGCATTTGAGAATTCAGAGAAGCATGTAGAGGAAGTTTGAAGAAACCAAAGCAATTTGATACATTAGAGATTTAGGTTTTGGTGAAGAAAGAAGGAATCAAAGTGTATTCTAGAAGCTGGTTATCTCATCCTATTCTTCACTGGCAATTACAAAGGTATTCCACTTGAACAATATTTCACTTTTATGCAATGGGTAATTCAAAGGTTGTGAATATATCAAATAAGTCACAAGTCAAATTGAGGAAATATTTGAAAAATCTATCAAAATAATCTATTGGTGCATTCTCTAGCATTCCTCCTAGAGTATTACCCACTGAAGATATCTATGCATACGTTTATGGTAAAATTAATGAAATGTCACCAGTTTGGTTAAGTATCGTATGGAAGGATGAATTGGAAGAAAATCATGATGCATAAAAAATATTAGTTGAGAAGAAGTTGGATGTATGGTGAAGGTTCCCACTGTTCGAATTCAACAAGAAATACATTCAAATAATATTGAGAAGGATTCATTATGAATCAATGTGGATTGATGAAGCACATTTGATAACTAGAGAAGCAATAAGAGTTATAACTAGTTTGTGTTCCTCCAAACTAGTTCTCAGATGAAATACTATGAATGAACAAGAGATAATTGAGATGAATGGTGCAACCCTTGAAGGAAAAGAACTTTTTTTAAGAATACTTGAAGATTTGGTCATTAGGTATGCTACGATGATTGTTGGAGACAAAGTTTGCTTTCCAAGCAATGACCACATAGTTTCTACTACTATTTTTTACACTAATATTGATATGGTTAGGAGAGGTATGGATTATGATCTATGTGAGCTACTTCAAATACATCTATTGAAGAACTTGAAGGAAATCAAGAAGAGCAAGAAAAATACATTTCAATACAGAACTTTGATAGTCTACTTACTCTTTTATTTCATGAAAGAGTTACCAATAATTGGAAGGATAAAATGGAAAAATGCAGAACCTATTGCTCATTAGATCAAGAATTTCATGATAAACCTTGGTGGTTTAGATGCTCAAGAGAATACTCTTGTTGCATTCTTTGAAAAACTTCAGATGGGGATGAAAAAAAGACCAAGGATTCTAGAAAGTGTGATTGAGAAGTATTATGGAAATATTAATTTCCTAGTTTCTATAGATTTTTTCTATTTGGAAGCAATTGAATCCAGATTGGTGTGGATATCTGAACTAAATTATGAAGTGACTAAGGCTGAGATTGATCATTATGCAAAAATACTTTTAGAGATCCCCAAGAAACCCAATGAAGAAGAAGCCTCCGACAATGCAACCAGAACAGGAAAGAAGAGAAAAAATGTTATCAAACAAGAAGTCTCAAAAGGAAGTGAATTAGAGAGAGCTCAACATGAGCATGAAAGCATAAACATTCAAGGAGCTTTAAAAGAATTGTAGAAGGTAATCCCTAGTGCTAACTTTGATTCATCTATATCAATTATGGAAAATATTAGAAGCATGATTAACTCTTTAAAAGCATATATTTCCATTTTAGAAGTGTAAACTAGAATTAGAACTGTAGAAGAAAATTTAAAAGATATCAAGAAGAAATGTGCAGATGCTCATCATAGAGTGGTGAAGGAATTGAATGATGCATAGGTTTGTGAGAAAGAAACAAATTTTACTGAAAAATGTATGAATTCATAGTCAAAATTTTTCTTTGTGGCCTTTTGAGCACAATGGTGATGCCAATCTAAGCCCAAAGTGCTCCAAAAAAATAGTGACCTCCTAAATCAACTAATCTTCAGACTTTTTCAAACCCTCATAGATCAGCCAAAACATATCCAAATTTGATGAAACAAAAGGAAAACATGACTTTCTTCGATGCCTTGGTTCTTCAACTGTGAGATCCTTGAAACCTCAAAATGCACCCAACGAAATCTTCAAGCCAACATGAAACCTTCAGATCTAGGAAGGAATCTACAACACTAGAGCTCTAATACCATATGGGAGTAAATGGTGACTCCTCAACACCCCTAGGAACATTTTCTAGATGAAAACAACTTCCACAAGAGAGAGAATGGCAAGAAATCTTGCTTCAATAATGCAATGTTGATTAATGGTTGAATATCCTTGAATTAAAATGTATATGAGATTCTTTCTTATAAATGCAAGGTAGAGATGTAGGATTAGACAAGATCATGTTAAGTGTGTAAATCCTATTACATGATTTAGCTAACAAAATAACTACCGAGGAATCAAGAAATACTAGCTAGATAAGATAAGTCCTAGAAAAGCCAACTGATACTTCTAGAAAGAATCTTATATCATAAGTAAACTTAACATGTGAATTTGTCCCCTAATTGCCTAGTGAGTGAATTAGCTAGGTATGTAAGAAATTTATTCACATAAACACTCGCCTTAAGTGCAACTTAGGGAGAATATTATTATGCAAACTATGCAAACACTATGAGGATGAGTCCTAGCTACTAGGCCATGTTAGGTACCCATTTACAAATGAAAATTAAATCTCTCACAAACATAGAAAAGGAGAAAACCTTGTGGGAAAAAACTCCTCTCCAAAAGAGAGGAAAACAAAAAAATAAATCATGATGTATGGAGGACTCAATGATACCTCCCAAAGACTACATCTACAATGTATATACAATTAAAGACCCCCCATAAGAGGGAAAAAGAGAGATAAGATATCCCAGGCCATAATGTATAATCACCTACAAGTATGGATAATGTCTGAAGGAAAAACATAATCCTATGCCTACAAACAATGTTTCTCCCCTTAGGAAGAAGATACACCAAGTAAAAATGCAATAAAGCTTCCCATTCTAGATAGGAATTATTAGGAATCCATAATTAGGTAGATTGTGTCTCTGAAATCTTCTCATGTGTTGCCAAGTTATTGGATGATGAAGATGATGCCACAATCTAATCAGGTACATGCACAATCACAACAAACTGTGACAAATCATGAACCAATGGAAACTGATCTTTAGAAAACTTTGAATACAAACATGAAGTGATAATAGTTGATCCATGATTATCATCAAAAAGGAGAGATAGAACCTCAAATGTGTCCTTTAAATCTGAAATGTGAGACTCCACAAACAAAGAAGCAATGTCTGTCAAATAGGAATCCCAATTAGGAAGGCTATCAAATACCTATTGCGTTGAATCATTGAAAGTACTCAATGAATCATCACAAGAAGATGAAGATGTGATCTTAACTAAATATGTAGGAGCTATAGGAGAAGTCTCTAGATCATCAAGACACTCAAGTTGTCAAAATCATCATAAGGTATGTTAAAATCACAATGTGTCATCATCATAAGGTATGTTGTCAAAATAATCAAGTGGAATGAGGAAATCTGAAGCAGGATCATCTAGGAATGGAGGCTTGTGTGGATCTCCAAACATCTCCCAAAATTTGGTCCAAACTGTGCGTGGGCATGAGATGTCTGAGAAGATCTTAGGAAAAATTTCTCTAAGGATGCTTACATTGAAAGTAGAACCAATCAATCCTATGATATGATAATTCTTATTACCCCAAACTGATTTCTTATATGTTGTTTCTAGTTCAAGAATGAGTCCATCAAGATGTGGGAAAATTTTTAGCCACTTATAATATGTGATTATGCCTTTTTTCCATGACTCATAATTATCCCTAGTTAGAACTATTAGAAAAAGGATGAATTGAATAACCCATGATTGGGTAAACCCACAAAAGTAGTTTACAATTTTCCAGTGAAGAAGGTAAAGTTGCAAAAAATGACTCCATGCAAAAAAAATGTTTTTTGGGGGTTCCAACGAACTTGTGGTTTGAGCGAACCCATTTGTGAACTTTGGTTTGAGCAAGCCACAGGGGGTTTGAGCAAACCCCCTTGCTATGCTTGAACCTGCCTAGTTCACTTGAACCCCCGTTTTCCCCCTTTCTCCCCCTCAGGGACCAAAAAATTCTAGAATTTTACGCTTTGAAGCTCAGGTTGAGGATGAAAATGGAGGATACTTCATAGACCCAACTAGATGATTGTAGTCCTCAAAACAAACTATCCAATGAATATAATTTTAATATGTTTCAGTTTTATTATGTATTTATTTTCTTAGTTTTATTAGACATAGGTTTTTCACCAAAAATAAAGCTCTCTATTCTGCACATGTGGAAAAATAGTTGATTATTGATTTTTTTTTTTAAATATGAGTGCACCAGATATTGAAGTCCTTAATCTAACAAAAAGAAAAAATTAAATTTTGATACATACAAAATTAGTTATGCATTATATGATTTGCGTATGTTTGAATTGTAATTGGTTCAAGACTTTGAAACTTGATTAAGGAAAAAATATTCAATAAAACACTATGAAACCAATTGGAACCACTAGATATCATAGTTAAAAACCTAAATTAAAAAAAAAGAAGAAGAATTTTATCATTCATGGAAAAAAAGTTATGCATTATATGGTGAGTGTCACTCCTTAAAAATGATATTTATTAAAAAACACTAGTTTTCAAATGAGATGGAAAAATAAGTTCAATCTAATTCCAATTTTTTTGAAAAAAATATATTTAGAATCTATAGACAAAATGTCATAAATCACTAGTTTGCATCATCTTCAAATTCCTCATGGTTTAGCCACTATAGGTGCTCGAAAGTAAAGATTTAGTTAGAAAAAATGATTTTAATGTCTAGTTTGGCTAAAAATTGTAAAATAGTATTGTGGGATCACTCGATTACAATGATAATACACTTCTCAAATGATACAATATGAGTTCAACATACACAATATAGCTGAAATGAAGTGTAATGATCAAAAGATTACTTTCCCAATTGCTAAAATATCTAAGTGTTCTTTAGAATACTCAAAGAGAAAAAACTAAAATCACAATATATTTGGGGAAAAATAAGGAAAATTTGCATTTATGGCTGGATATAGCTCCACAATTCCTTTCCAACACCACAAGTTTTGCGAAAATTAGAGATCGTGGCAAGAAGTTATGAGCTTAGGATCTAAAAATGAAGACCTAACTTCAATCAGAAAAAAAATGCCACCAAATAGCAATTTTTTTGAAAAATAACTTCACCAATAGAAAATTGAACTTCTAAGCTTTCTGACGATATTTCGTTTCAAAATTTTTTCCTTCATATGAGAAAGTTATCCAAAAAGGAAAAAAAAAACTATTTTTGGGCACTTAGGGGGGCAAATTCAACATAGCTAAGGCTATCTGGGAGCAAAAATTTTGGCTCCTAAATGCTAATTTGATGCAAAAAGGTAGCAAATTTTATAAGGTTGGCATTTAAAAAAGGGTTAGTACAAAGTTTATATTGAAAGACTATGTTGACATTTTTTTCTTTTAAACAAAGTTTATAATACAAAGTTGTTTATAAATAAAAACATGCCGATTGAGACCATTCGTACCATTCAAGCCGATGGGACATCATAAAAGACAATGAGGGTGATGGTTTGACATGACAGTGACTAGTGAAAGCATGGTCGACCAAAAAATTAATAACCAATTTTGTATTATTTAAAAAAATTGCAATTTATAAATATATATGTGTATCGAACTAGTAGAATTGCATGAGAAAATGACACAGTGGTGCTGAACAATTGGATTCAAACACGACCAAAGTAAAGACTACGGATTTTATGGACTTAATCAACACACCAATCTAATTTGATTGTGATGGAAACCTCAGGAATATGCTGACAAAGATTTCACTTGAATATATTTTCTGCTAGAAAATAAAAACCCAACAATAGCCAATATCATAGAAATATTGCCACAATTTTTTTTTTTAAATATTTTACAAATATTTTTCCTTAACAAATAAAATACTACATATTTTTTATTTTTTATTTTTTACAAAAATAATAAATGTCAACCTAGGGGCTATATGACCTACCTAGACAAACTTTCTTTTGCCTCAGAAACAAATTTTACTAAAAATGGATGAATTTATAGTCAAAATTCATCTATGTGGCCTTTTTGAGCACAATGGTAATGTCGATCTAGGCCCAAAGTACTTTGAAAAAATAGTGACCTGCTAGTTCAGCTACTCTTCACACTTTTTCAAACCCTTATAGATCAACCAAAACATATCCAAATTTGACAAAACAAAAGAAAAACCTAACTTTCTTTAATGCCATAGATTCAATTGTGAGATCCTTGAAACCCCAAAATGCACCTAGAAAAATCTTCAAGCCAACATGAAACTGTCAGATCTGGGAAGGAATTTGTAACACTGGAGCTCTAATACCATGTGGGAGTAAATGGTGATTCGCTAACACCCCAGGAACAATTGCTAGACCAAAATAACTTCCACAAGAGAGAGAATGGAAAAAAAGCTCACTTCAACAATGCAAGATTGATTAATGGTTGAATATCCTTGAATTCAAATGTACATGAGATGCCTTGCTTATAAAGGCAAGGTAGATATGTAGGATTAGACAAGATCATAACATGTGTCTTAATCCTATTACATGAGACAACTAACAAAATGACTACCTAGGAATCAAGCAATACTAGCTAGATAAGATAACTTCTAGAAAATTCAACTAAGACTTTGAGAAATAATCTTATATCCTAAGTAAACTTAACATGTGAATATGTCCCCTAATTACCTAGTGAGTGAATTAGCTAGGTACAAGACATTTATTCACATCAATAATGACCAACCATGAAATCTGGGACACACAACCCAAAAATATTAAATCATGATTGATCATTAATTATGTGTCAAGATTATCCTTGAAAAGATATATTAAATAAGGCTTGTGGATGCAAAATAAGATCAAATAAGGAACAAAAAAGCTTAATTTTTGTAGGGAGGGCACAACCAAGTGTAAAAATGTAGAGGGATACATTTTTCTACACTATATTTATCTCCCACTTTAGTGAGAAGAGGAACTTGCTTCAAACTCATGCTAAAGTAGACAAACTTGCATCAAGAGGGGTCCAAATGTACCAATGCTAGAAGGATAGGATGACAACAACCAAGAGGTTTGTGCAAGCCCCTAGGATCAAGATCCTATGGAAAACTAGTTACATAAGCACAAAAGATCACACATATGAATAATGTAAGGAGCAACAACAAGATACAAGCATACACTACCAAACACAAAAAGAAGAAAGAAAAACATAAAAACCCAAAATGGGTGGATCAAGTTTTGACCATTTGTCTAGCATGATGTGGATCAGATCTAAGCTGTTTATCCATAAAAATTTACAAGCGGAACATGATGTCCACTATGTAAACCAGCACACACTCACAAGGGTGACTAGAACCTCAACTCGTCCACTAGATGAGCCTTTGGTAGTGAGACACATACACATCATGTGGTCAATATGTACTCACATAAACAAGCAAGTGGCTATGGGAAAGTCACGCCTAAGTTTGTCTCCCATATGCTAACCATAAAAAAATCTATACCTCTTAGTAACTTTGATAAGGCACCACACAACATGAACAATTCATGAGGCAAACAAATCTTCGTATGCTTGCCACCCATGAAAAAACAAGATGGTTCCATAGGCAAGCAAAGTGTGGTATGCAAGGTGGCCATATAATAGATATAGTAATGTAGGGTACATTCAAGGGAGTTTTTCTAAGTTCATGTAAGGTATTAACTTAGGGAACATTGTGCCTAAAGTCTCAAAGAGAGGACCATTCAAAGAATATAAGATTCAAAACTTAGGGGATGCAGTGTCACATCAAGCCACTAAGAGAAATATGTAATATGATTAGAGAGATCATGCTATTTAGGGACATCATAACCAATGTCACCAAAATGCAAGACACATCACATGAAGTAAGAATACTACACAATGGAACATGAATTAAAAATGCAAAAGAACAATGCCAATGAATGCCCCCACTTTAAATAAATTGCTAAACTTCGTGCTATGAGAAATTAATTTAAAATAGAAAATGATAAATGCTAACAATAAAGAGGACATGAGAGATTATTTGGAAAACCATATGCCAAGTCATATTTTTCCAAATAAAGCTACATTGTGAAAAGGGGTTGCCCCCAACATAAAATCCAAAAATAACATAAGGGATCCATAGATTTGGGGTTAGTATGTCTTTGCTACAATGTTGTTAGAGAGCTTAGAAATGTCACCATTCCCTAAATACTCATGGAACAGTAAGAATGACAAAAAGAGAGCAAAAAAAGAATTTTTTTGGGTCAACATGGAAGAGACTTAAATGTCTCAATGCCTTGTGTCATCCCAAAAGAAAATCACAAGAAAAAGAAAAGATAAAGGGTAAAACTTTATTACATATAGAAGGATGTAGATACAAATAAAGGAATTCACAAAGAGAGAGCTACATCAAACATAATGGTATAGGAGATCAAATTATGCACATGCAATCACACACCTAACATGAAAAATAAAACAAAGTAAAGACTAGTAAGGCACATGCAAGTCAACCTATTATCAGGTTGTTCGCATCCCAATCCTATTCATCGTACATGGAAGGAAGAAAACTAGCCTAAGGGATGACAACAAGTGCAACACTAGGGCAAGGCTATCCAATTCTTGCCCCCACTGTGTGCAAGACAAGAATAAGCCAAGTTAGGTGATGTGAAAGAGCTCCTTGCATTTTGAAATGATTTACAATAAATTTAAAGCATGTAATAGTGAGCATATTATAATCCTACAACTATTACATGGCAAGGAGTGAAAGGACATGCTTTAAGGGATTATTTCTATGATATCAAAATTTTTAAATATTTATTTTAAATTACAACACTCCTCAATACTATGTCCAAGAACTTTGTGGTATCGGTAATGTGATGCATTTGTATTCTTAGGATTTGGTTTTTAATTCTCTCACATGGGTGTTAATGTGATAATTCCTTGAATAAAAGTTGATGAATTTCATGTTCACTTGTTGTATCACATCATTGCTTGCTTAAGATTGTGAATTGTTTTCCATATGTCTCTTCTAGGTTGATAGGAGTGTTGATCACTTTGTTAACATAGGATTGTTGAATGCTTGCTTGATTAGAGGTGCTAGGTTCTCCTATTGTAGGGAGCTTAGGTTCAACTTGTGTGTCAATTTTAGGATGTAAAAGGCCAAACATCTCAAGTTGTGTTGGTTGTTCCATATAAGGATAAAAGGATGCCTTAGTATCAAGGTTGTTAAGGAAATTGTTTATGAAGTTGTTCATGCTTTCATAAGATCTCCAATGATTTGAACATCATGATGAGGACATGCATTATGAGTTAACTGAGCATGAGTGAGTTCAATTTCATTAGGATCATTTCTAAAAACACAACTTGACACATCCACAAATGACTTCAAGGACATCCAAAGCTTGCCAAAGCACATATCCTTGGTGAAATGTAATGTAATTTTTAGATTCTAAACAAGGTAAATTTTTGTTGATTACACTATGCAACAATCTGAAAATGAAATGTTGTAAATGCAATTTTGAAATTAACAAATGCACAAAATGAATCAATGAAGCTAGGTCTAATGAAATGAATGAAACAAAAACTCAATAATTAGAAACAAAAATCTAACAACAACAAATAGAAATGTAGCTCAACAAGGTTTTTAATGTTATAAAATGTAGTTTAAGGTATAGAACATGGGACTAAATCACCTAGAGGGGCGTATGAGTTGGGCAATCAAGTTTTTTGAAGGGTTCAAAGGCTGAAAAACAATCAACATAGAATTCCCATAAATCAAGTAAAACAACCTATACTGGGACTAAATTGTCCATAGGGGCATATGAGTCCCAAATTATGGTTTTTAGACTAAATTTAGTAAATTTTGGGTGAATGTTAAGGTTTTTGGTTTGTATGTTGTCTATACTATGTGCAATTATAGATTTATAGTGAGACTCAATGATGCAAGATGCAAAAATGCAACCTATATGCACTTTCACTAATGTAATATTTAGAAGCCCTAAATGCAAATTAACTAATGCAAGACCTAATGCAAAGCTAACCTAAGCTAGATCTAGGAATTAAATGCACTCCAAATTAGAAATAAGGTGTCCAAATTCTAGGTTCACCAAAATGAAATAAAGAAAATAGGGAGTGCCCACCTTTTAGGAGATGGACAACTTATAAGACCTTGTTTTGCTCTAGTTCATTAAAGGAAACCAAGATCCCTCAAAAAATTGGCTTGATTGAGGAGTGGAATAGGATTAGGATGGTTTTCTTGGATGTGATTAAAGAAAAAGGGGGGTTCACCACTAAGAAAGTGCTTAGAAAGAAGGAAATGCAAATGATATGTAAATTTAGCTATGCAACCTAAAATATGAAACTCAATATTGGAATAGTAAACTCAGAATGAATGGAGGGGCACCTAGAAAACTAAAGATGTTTGAAATAAGGTTTGTAATCCAAATTTTTTTAATTTTTATGCACACTATGATTCATATGCGAGTCTGGGTGATTTAGTCCCAATTTAGGGTTTTGGGCTGAATTTGGAATTTGCAACTGGTAAACCAGGATCTATAGGAAATATCTAAGAAATGGTATAATGGGACTCATACACCCAAGGTGGTGATTTAGTCCTAGTATTAGGGATTTTAAACTCTGATATCATCTAGTGATATTTTGTAGCTTCTCTCCTGTCCGATCTCGGAGTTTGAAACTTCGAATACCAACCTATAGGTGACTTTTCATAAAGATGAAAACTTTGACAACTTTTCCTCAGTCTTGCAACTTAGTCTTCAAAGGATCTTCAAGCTAAAAACACATAGATCTACAATCACACATGTAAGGAGAGAATCTTTTTTTTTTGTTAGTGGATAGGGGTTTTCCTTGGTAAATCCATGCTTTGGTAATCAAACCTTGAAATTAAATAGAAAATCATGGAGGAATAATCAATGAAAAATATGCTATGTTGAAAATCACCAAACCCTTTGTAAAAAATATTGCAATCTTGTATAAAATGGCTAGCATGAATGTAGATCTTGACTTGAATGCTTTCTTGAATCATAAGAACATACATCACAAATGTTAGCTCAAAAACACACATGATACATGATGACTTTGACATGATGCTTGAATCTTGAATATATCTCCAAAATACTTGATAAAAAACTCTTGAATTCTCTTTATCTTATAAGCTTTCTATCATAATACTTGCATAAAACTTCTAGGAGAAAATATGTAAAATAACCTTGTATTTATACTTGTTTATGCCAAATTTCTCAAAATTACAACGCTACAAGCTGAGGTGTATGAGTCCCAATAACCTAGGCTTGGGACACAAATATCAAGAAATGTTAAGTTTTATGCCAAGTTCATGCCTCGAGACTTAGGTGGGACCTATATGACCAAGGTGGCGTATGAGTCCCAAATCACTAAATCTGAGACACAAAACCCAAAAACACTAAATCATGATCAGTAATTAGTTGTGTTGGGATTATCCTTAGAAAACTACATTAAATAAGGCTCATGGATGCAAAATAGGACTAAATAAGGCATAAAGAAGCCCAATTTATTAGGGAGGGCCCAAAAAAGCGTGAAAATGTAGAGGGATACATTTTTCTACACTACATCTCCAAAACATGTTCAATAGGAATGATCTCCTTGGTGTTTAAAGAAACATGGCTGAAGTGCTCATGAGATACATCATGTTGGAAGGTATATTCAATAGTTTTCATGCTCATATTTTTCCTATGCTTAACCACTTTTGATATAATGTTAAAATGAATTTTGCATTTTGGATTATATCATCTCTTGAGTAATCAACCAAGGTTGTTCAAGAAAAGGGTAAATAATTTCCCCTTTACCAGGGTCTGATATTCAGGTTGTACCATTATAAGGTGACCATTTCCCCAACCATTGCCTCTATTTCAAGGAAGAGTACCTCTACCATGACCTTATAAAAACTATGCTGAGCCTTTAGAGGATATTCCTTCTACCTCAGACCCTGTGCATTTTTCAAACCCAAGCACCCATCAATGAATCACTAGGTCAAACCCCCAAGTCTCTAAAGGTAAGTCCCTTATTTTAATGGACCCTACCCCTACCTATAATAAAAGGTTGTCTTTTTTTAACTGCCCAAATTTCTATTTCAGATAATTTTGATGATTCATGGAACCCCACCTTTGAGGAATTCCTTAAGGGATCTCCATCTTGGGAAGACTCTCTTGCTATTTCTCCCCTAATTCCCCCAAACCACCAATCCTACCAGCCCCTAAAATCTTCTACCCAAAATGTGAACCTAGAGCATGTGCTAGAAGAATCTTAAATGGAAGATTCTATCTATGTAATTTATACCCCTTTGGGATTGGAAATGAATAAATTAAATGAAGCAATGAAAATCTAAAAAAACATATTGAAATGGTTTCTTTCCAAATTAATTATTTCTAAAAATGAGGTCCAAAATTTGGAAATGAAGGTGCTCAACAAAAAGCGAGACTAGTTGGGTGAAGTTGAGGATGAGGACCATTGTAGTTCCTCTTTTCTACTTTCACAAAGATCTTTGGGAAGTGGGATTTAAATTAGAGACACATGTTGACGAGATAAAATCTACTATTGGGACTTTAGTGGGGATATTTAATAAAATTTAGGGAGAGGTGGCCACCATGCACAACAACTAGGAAAAAATCCTTGCAACTTGCTTATAAGATATTGTGGATTATAACAAAGAGACAATGAAGAATACTACTATTGATGTTGACTATTCTAGGTGTTCCAACAAGAAATTAGTAATAGCCTCGGCAAGTAGGTTGGGGAGGATCTTTAGGAGGTTGCTAATTCTAAGAAGGAAATTTTTTTTGATAGTTCTACCACAACCCCCTACTGATGATGGTGATACCATGAAGATGAAACCTCTTTCATTCAAAGAAAAGTTACAATTCTTAGAAAATGAATGGCAAGAAATGAATGGCCTTAAACTACTAGGTGATCGATAGCTATTCTAGTTTCTTTCTAGCTTCTTTTTGTTTTTGTGTCTCTATTTTTTACTAGTCTATTATTATCCACTTTATTTTTTGGGTTTCTCACTTCTCGTGAGCTCCCCTCTATGGCCTTCATGGACATTTTATAATGGGTATGGGCCCTACCCATCTCTATCTTAATCAACAAAAATATAGAAGTCTTAAAACACCACATTTGTAAATCAATAACCTACAAAAAATCATCATATCTCAAAAATATCTTTATTATTTCCCTAGAAAACCATGGATCCAACTATGCAAACAAAAAACTACTTCTTCCAAGGGTTAACAATAATAGGGAGATACCCTCCCACAACTTGGAACCAATCTTTGACACCAAATGAAAGAAAATTTATAGCCATATAGGATTATTTTTACTTAAACCAAGAGATAAAATTATTCAAAAAAGTATTAAAAATCTACATGAAAATGAATAAACAAACAAACAATCAAAATACCACAAGATATACCCTAATAAAACCCTCAAAAGAGAAATAAATAACCTCCAAAAGCATTCACACTCAATATATTGTCTCATGAAAGAAGATGACAATACATCTATAGATTCTTCATGAATACCTCTAAAGTGTCAAGGTCTCCAAATATACTCAATGTGAAAAAACAAAAGAGAATTGAATGTAACCACACATCCCAATCCATGCTTCCTAGATCCTCACATGTGCAACCAAAAAATATATTCAAAATACTTCACTATCTAACCTCAACAACTACTCATGTACTTGATTTTATAGAAATAATCCTGTAAAAAATGACTAAGTGGTATTACACAAAGCATGTGACTAATAACATAACCATATAAAACCTTTTTCCCCTCATTTACTTTTTGGTATTAATATTTCAAAATATTAAATATTTCCCAATGTGAAAATCCACATTACATATTTATCCTAATGTTATATACAATGCATAAAGTGTCACTAAGAACATCTAAACCATATGATGCACACAACACTAGATCCCCTAGATGCTTAAAAATTATCTAATTTTAGATTATAACATTATGCAAGATGTACAACACACCTTTTCCTAACAATGAAGTGATGCAAAAATTTTATCTAGATCATACCACATTTTCAAATGATGACAATACTAATATGGAACTCATGGAAGAAGTAGTTGTGTTATATAATAAAAATAATTAGGAAGAAACACTTCTATTTGATTCTATACAAACCAATCTATTCAGTAATGTCATTTCAATAGGTCTAGGGACATATCTAATTTATGATGTGGAATAGTCAATCCCCAAAGTAATTGGCTCCTCTAAAGAATTAGTTGTCAACACCTATAAGTATTAATACATTTGGAAATTATTCTTTGAAGGTATGAGATGTGACAAGGGTTATGGTGTAGGTATTTTCCATATTTTTCCCCAAGGGACTTGAAGATACTCAAGGCTTTTCTTGTAATACCCCCCATGTTGCTAGTTGGACTCATTACTTTTCTATGCTTTCGTTTGATACTTTGTGATTGTGATAGTACTATTTATTGTTTGGTTTGGAGGACTGGATAGTTAGATTATTTGGTGATTATGCTTATACATTTGAGGACATGGATATTTCATATGATATTGTGGTTTGGTGATGTTAGTTTGATTTTAGTAACATATTGTGATGCAACTTGATTTAGTAAATTATTTTGTGATATGATCAGTTAGTTTAGAAATGCTATTTCAAAATTGATATTGTAATTGATAGAATAGTTGTTGAGAGGATAGTGTAGCACCACTCATTCGCGAGTGCCCTGCTACACTGCAATTCCTTCTCACAATGTAATCCTTTGATTATATATATATATGTACATGTACATGATCTTGTTTGGATGTAGGGATTATAGGTATGGAGTCTTGATTCCACCTGCTTTAGCAGGATAGGGCATGTATACACCTAAAAATGGTCACATCACATTGTTTGGTAATTAATTAAATATTTTTAATATTTAATTAAATCTCTGAATTCCATTTGCTTATAAATAAATTTAAATAATTTATTTATATTTGTTCATTCTTTCATTTCAATTAAATAAATAAGTTTATTTAATCATTTTTTTATTCATTTCTTAATTAATTAAATAAACGTTACGATTTATTTATATTAATTATCAATAATCTTGGTTTGAATATTTTATTCAAATAAAGATTAAATATTCCTTTCTTCTAAATAATTTTGATTCTAATATCCATTCATAATTAAATATTCCAAAATATTTAATTAAATTCTTCTAATATCTATTCACAATTAAATATCTCAAAATATTTAATTAAATTCTTCTAAAGTCACATCACAATTAAATATTCCAAAATATTTAATTTAAATCTTCTATAGTCCTAAAATCAAAAATAAAACTCAATAAATGAAATTAAATAAATTTATTTATTTAATTTGGGGATTATCTTCAACCGCTGTGAAGCAAACTACCGAAACAAAAAAAATAAATTCCTCTATTCCTGTGCAAGCTTGTTCCCATGGGTTGAAGACAAGCTTCCATTCTTCTCTCCAACCT
Organism: Sequoia sempervirens; assembly: GCA_007258455.2. Lineage (NCBI taxonomy): Eukaryota > Viridiplantae > Streptophyta > Pinopsida > Cupressales > Cupressaceae > Sequoia > Sequoia sempervirens. The sequence goes on from VDFB02193867.1 coordinate 399,322,356, forward strand.
CCCAACCTCTTCCATCTTCTTCTCAACCTCTCCATCTCTCACCATTCAAACTTACCAGACAACCTCATAGCCGTTGATCCTTGCCAGCCAAGATTTTGCCTACAAAACTTATAAATAGGACTGTCGAGTCCTTCAAATCATATAGAAGCTTTCAACAGATAAACTATAGCCAAATTGAAAAAGCATAGCCTTTTAGCATTTATAGTATTCTCATTTCATAGCATAGCATAATAGTAGTTCATATCATGGCATATCTATTTCATATCATAGTATTTTCAATTTACAGCCCCTGTGCATAATCTACAGCCCCTGTGGATATTTGCATCAACATTCTCACCTCCACCAGCATATAGGATAGAGAACTTCCTTTGCATACTCATTCTGCAGATTGCCATTTGGAGAAGCCAAGCTTACACAATCTGAGAGCAACAACTTCGAACAAATCTTTGGAGATAGAGAAAGATGGAACGCTTATGAAGAATTTATGTTTATATTTTAATTTCATCTCAATTTCTTCAATTTAAAGTTCTATCATTTGTGTTATTTGTTTCAATTTGATTGACATATTAACATCTACAGGGCGAGCATCAAATGACCCAATGACATGATGTTGAAATAGAGATGACAAAGAAGTCACCTCGTCCCATGTTGTCAAACCGTCCTGATTGAATGGTATTGTGCATCTTTGTGTTGTCATTTCTGTAATTTATTATTGTGGTTTGTGTGAGTGTCTTGTTCGTATTTATTTTACATTGGTATTTTGTATGTTGTGATTTATTTAATTAAATGATGTTTATAATAGTGCTGGATTAATTTGTAGTCAAATATAAAAGTTGCATTTTAAAAGTTGTGTTTTATTTAAGTATTAATTAAATATTTAAATTAGTATTTTGTTAATTTAATGAGATAAGGTTGTTGAGGATAATTATTAAAATAAATTATTTAAATAAATTAAATTGTGTGCATTGCAAGTAAAGCTTGCAAAATCAGAATTAAAACAAAAAGTATTGATAAAGGGAAAAAAAAAAATAGAAAAGAAAAGATAAAAAGGATGAATGATTATTGAGTTTGGCTAAAAAGCTGGAATTAAAATAGAAAATTTCTTTTAATTTGGATTTTTAGATTTTTCTAAAAAGGAAGAGATATCTTTTATTTGATTGCAATTTTGAGAGACTGGGGGATTCACGGGAAAATTACAAAAGTTACAGAAAATATGAAGTTTTTGGAAATGGGATTTTCCCTTGTTCTTCATCTGTAGTAACTTATTTTAGTTTTCATTGTTCGAAAAGAGTGGTTATTCTAGATTAAGTTTAGATTAGAGAGTTTATCAAGGAAAGCTGGTGAAGAGATTCTGAAGAAGGAACGTGAGCTCTTGAAAAGGCAGTCGAGATCAAGCAAGCTTCATCAAATTATTAGCAACACAAGACTCTAGGGTCCATAAATTATCTCTCTTTTGTTAAAATTGTAATGGCAATCATATTGTGTTGGGAAAATAAATTATTACGGGGTTTTGGAAAAACTTCTGGGTATCAAATAATTAGGGAAAAATCTATTGGTTGAATCTTTATTGTTCTGGAATTTCGTTATAATGATGTTCTGAGAAAATTAGCTTTCTTTTGAAACCAATGGATGTCCATATCTAGACTTACTTTCGTATAAATTAGGGATTCAATATAAAATTCCTTTCATCAATTCAAGTGAAATTTTGGTCCATAAGATGAAAATAGCATTTGATTAGATTTTGTTTATTCCCATATTTCCTTGTTTGAGAAAATTTTGTTCCTGTGATAGAAGTTTTAAAGTATTTGATGTCCGTGTGTGTGTGTGTGTGTGTGTATAATATACCTAGATTGGTCTGTTATTTGAATAAAGTTTTTGGATTTTTGAAATATTCATTTTTGGGTCAAATCAATTTTTTTTTTATTATATGAAGAACTTTTGTGAAATGAAATTTTGTATTTCAAAATTTATTTTATTATAAAAAAATTGTTTTAAGAGAGTAGGGAGGGACGACGCTGGGCCATACCCCCCCGTACCCTCTGCGCGATCAGAAGGACTCTGCACAACAGTCATTATGACTGCTGTGTGCAGTATATGTACAAGCCGAATGGTCTTTTGCATTCATTTTTTTTGTTTTTATTTTATATATGTATATATATATAGTGTGTGTGTGTGTGTGTGTGGTTTTTTTTTAATAATGGTTTTTTTTTAATAAGGATATAAATATATATATATATATATTAATTTCATTTTTAGTATTTAAAAAATTATAATTGTGAATATTATGGAAAAGACAAATTTTATTAAAGGATTTGGAATTTTTATAAATTTATTACAGAATTAGTTCAAGGAAAAGATAAGTTTGTAAGGTAATTAAAAGAATTATTTTAAACTTGGTGTGAAAGTTATTAGGTGGTTTTAGTTTCTAATTCTGATTGACTTCTTTATTTTCTTGAGTTATCTTTTTGATTTTTGTAATGAGGGAACCCTGTTGATCTTATGAACCCAATTTTGGGAGTTGTGAACCCTAGTTTTCTAGAGGCATGTTCTTATCATTGGATGTTTATCGTCGTATTATGTGCTTGGGATGTTGCATGATTTTAGCATTATTATTATTTTGGAAGGGTTGTACAAGATTGTGGAGATTTTGATTATGAGTTATCACGAGATGGGTAATGCCTCACATGTCTTTGTTTTGAGATATATGCTTTATTCTTTATGGTACAACCCTTGCCTTGTTTTGGTTTATGTTAAGGGTCTCAGGGAGAGTGCCTCTTCGTGGGGGTTGGCACCCGAAAGGAGGAAGAGCTCAGGATAACCCATGTAAGAGTAGAGTAACAAGTGAAAACCTAATAATAGAATTTAGGGGGATGGGTAGTAAAACATAAAAGATAATAATTGGATACCTCGTCTATGCATTAGGGCTATCGCAGACTAATGGTAGGCTGAGAAGGCCATGGTTGGCAAAGTTGTAACCTCGTCCTCATGAGAGGTTGACGACTCTACATGAGCTACCCTATGGGGCTAGCGCCTCAAGTAGGAGGAAGGGCCAGGATAACCATAGATGGGGGCTAACGCCTCAGTTTGGAGGAAGGGCCAGGATAGCCCATGTAGGCTATGTGATGACACTCTCCACTAGACACCTGTATGCCTTGTTTCCTCATTGCCTCTGGAATTGTATACTGATTGTTTTTCAGTTTCATTGGAAATGTTTCATGATTGATCTCTGGTTACTTGGTTAATGATTATTACCTTGTTTTGTTGTGATGAGTTTCATGGTTTTATGTTTAATATGTTTACTCATGGATGCTATTTTTTATGTTCTTTCTAGTCCTTGATGTTGTGTTTGAGTTGTTGTACGATGTTGTTTTATTGGAGTTGGTTTATGGCATTCATGGTTGTGATTACTTCCTTGTCACCTCTAAGCATGGGGGGTGGGTTATTTATAACCCACATGGTCGGGTGGAACATGCTCCACACCCATTGGGTTCCCTATCAATGTTCATTATTTTTGACATTCGTTAGTTGGAGCTTGTACCGGTTGTTCACTTTGTAATTCATTCATTTTTGTACTATGTATTTATCCCACATGTATGGGAGATTTATTGTAACTCATTTATTGAGAACATGTAATGTAATGTTTATACGATGATGTATAATTTAGGAAACTTTTGTAATTATTATTGTATGTGATTCATTACGGTGGTAACATGTGGTGTAATAATACTTTTACTTATGGTTCATGGATGTACTTCTATAAATGATTATTGTAATGTTATGATGAAGGTAATTTTTTATAAGTTATTTAGAGCCAGGTTTGCAAATGCTGGGGTCTCTAGGTAGTTAAGTCCATTAGGAAACCTTGCATTTGACTCTTGAGCTCACTTGTACCTTTATCTTGTTGCGTAGAAATATGCCTCGAGGTAGAGGACGTGGCCAAGGAAGAGGCCATGGTGCTGGTTGTAGAGAAAACCAGAAAAGTCCCTCAGTTCCTAGTTCCCATGGTTCTGAGCATGAGGAACAACAGAGTCTTCACAATAATCCATCAGGTGGTCAGAATCTGGGATAGCTTGGATTAGACAGTCAGTTGCAACATATTCTGGGAGAGATTCTTGATTGACTGGGACCCAAGCCAGAGGAGGTATAGCAGGTTTAGAGAGAAAGAGAAAGGTCACTGAGGCAAAGGTAAATTATTGTGGATCAGGATGCAGTGATGGCAGGCCATATGAGAGATTTGATGAGGGCACACCCTCCCACCTTCGATGGTTCTAGAGGGGGTTTGGAAGTTGAGACATGGTTAATTGTCTTGGATCACTGCTTCATAATGCACCGCTATGGTAGCAATGCCAATGCTCGATGCACAATTATGCATCTGTGAGGTTTCACATCTACTTTTTGGTGTCTTGAAGAACAAAAGTTACATCTTGATCTCAGCATGGTCACATGGGAGTTGTTTCTAGATAGGTTCAGGTCTCGCTTCCTCTCAGATCATTGGAGGTAATGCAGAGTTGATGAGTTTCATGATCTCAAGCAGTGGTCTATGTCAGTAGAACAATATGAGCGACACTTTTATGAGTTGAAGCAGTATACAGGGATTAGCCATGATGAAGGCATGTTGGTGCAACATTTTTTTCAGGGCTTAAATGGTCGCATTAGTGGAGGTGTGCGAGTCTTCGAACCGAAGATGATGGAAATGGCAGTTGAGAACTTGGCTCGTTTGGTAGAGGAAAATTTGGCCATGGCCTTGGGTGGTCACATTGGAGTACAGATTGGCAGTGCACCTACACTTGGTTTTAGCACTCATGGAGGTCAGTCATAGGGTGTAGGATCTTCTAGGAACAGGTATCCACCCTCTAAAGAGGGTCAGCATCAATAGCCTAAGCAGTAGTCGAGATAGAAGAACTCTCAATCTCAGCAAGGTGGAAACTCTTAGTTTCGTAGGGATCAAAACAAGAACAAAGCTCATTAGGAGCATTTTGTGTAGCTTGCACCTAGTTTTCATTTAGTGTCAAGTCGAGGAAGCTTTTAGCAGTCAAATGCTCCATCTGGGGGCAGAGGATTTGGCAGAGGTACTAGATGCTATTCATGTGGGTAGTAAGGACATATCGCTAGATTGTGTCCTCAGAAGAACACCTCACGATTTAATCAGAGACTAGTTGGATTGAAGCCAACAGTAGGAAATGCAGGGAGATCTCATTGGGTCTTTGCTACAGTGGATAATTGATAGGAAGATCACTAGAGCACCATCATTGAGACATTAGGTGTGTTGCATAACACTAGCATTTTTTTGATTCTGGTGCATCTGGTTCCTTTATATCTCCTTTAGTAGTTGAGCAATCTAGACTGGTGGCAACTAGTCAAGGTGTAAAATGGCAAGTTGAATCGGCCTCTGGGTCAAAGGTTGTTGTAGAGAAGCTTGTGCAAGGTTGTAGTCTAAGGATGGGGGAATTGTCAACTAAAGTGGACCTCAGAATCCTACCACTCAGCTCTTATGATGTCATCTTGGGCATGGATTGGTTGAGTGCACACTGTGCTATAATTGATTGTTGTCGTAAAGCAATGTGGTGCATTGATGATTCTAGAAAGGAGGTGGAGATTGTGCGTGTTCAAAGACCCATTTCATTGCGAATGATCTCTGCCATGCAGCTTAAAAGATACTTCTGATAGGGTTGTCAGCTCTTTGTAGTATCTATGAGTGACTTGGAATTAGAGGATAGTTGAGGGGTGTCATTGGATGATTACCCTCTCCTTAAGGAGTTTTTTGATGTGTTTCCAGGAGAGATACCTGGCACGCCGCTGAAGTGAGATATAGATTTTAGGATTGATCTAGTACCTGGAGCTGAGCCAATATCTCGAGCTCCATATCAGATGACAACATAGGAACTTTAGGAACTTCGTCTACAGTTGGAAGAGTTGTTGGCTAAGGGGTTTATCCGCCTGAGTGTTTCCCCTTGGGGAGCACCTGTGATATTCGTAAAGAAGGATGGTTCTCTTTTCTTGTGTATTGATTACAAGTAGTTGAACAAAGTAATAGTGAAGAACCAATATCCTTTACCTAGAATTGATGATCTCTTCGATTAGATAAAAGGGGCAAAGGTGTTCTCTAAGATTGATCTCAAATCAGGATATTATTAGTTATGGATTGCGGATGCAGACATTCATAAAACAACATTTCGTACATGATACAATCATTATGAGTTCATTGTGATGTCGTTCAGGTTAATTAATGCACCTTTAGTCTTCATGAGCTTAATGAATGGAGTGTTCCGAACCTACTTGGATAGAATCATCCTCATGTTTCTTGATGACATTCTAATCTATTCTAGGTCTATGGAGGAACATGAGGAACATCTAAAACAGGTGTTACAGTGCTTAAGGGACAATCAACTATTTGCTAACTTGGTAAAGTGTGAATTTTATAAGATTGAAGTTCAATATTTGGGCCATGTAATTTCAAGTGAGGGAATTTCAGTTGATCCTGCAAAGATCCAGGCCATTGTGGATTGACCTGCTCCCACAAAGGTCTCAGAAATTCACAACTTCATGGGACTTGTAGGCTATTATCGGCGGTTCGTCCAAGGTTTTTCTAAGTTGGCACATCCTATCACCTCTCTACAAAGGAAGGGAAAGAAGTTTCTTTGGTCTAATCAATGTCAGTTAGCTTTCCAGACTCTTAAGGAAAAGTTGAAAGCTGACTAGTGCTCCAATCTTAGCAGTACCAAATTCAACAGGTGACTTTGTTGTTTGTACAGATGCTTTGTTGGAAGGCTTAGGGGCCATGTTGATGTAAGAAGGGCGAGTGATTGGTTATGAATCATGGAAACTAAAGGATCATGAACTTAATTACCTCACTCATGATTTGGAGTTGGCTGCAGTTGTGCATGCTTTGGTAAGGTGGCGACACTTTCTCCTAGGGTATCAGTTCAATTTGCATATAGATCATCATAGTCTACAATACATCTTTATGTAGCCAAACCTGAATGCAAGATAGAGAAGGTGGATGGAATTTTTGTACGAATATGATTTTGAAGTGAAATATATTCAGGGCAAGGAGAATGTGGTGGTAGATGCTTTGAGTCAATGCAGGAATGAGATCTTTGCTGTGGCTCTTGAGGTTGATTTGAAGAGTCAAATCCTCGTAGCTCTTTCTTCAGATAATTGGTATCAAGTGGTGAAATCAGAGATTGAGTCGGGTAGATTGTTGTAAGGTAAATTTGCTAGATAATCTTTGGACTCGAATGGTGTTTTGTGTTATGTAGGCTGAATGTATGTACCTCCTATAGAGGGCCTCCATACCCGAATCTTGACTAAAGCTCATCGGGCTCCTTATTCGGCACATCTTGGAGTTAAGAAAATGTATGCTAATCTATGCTCACTATATTTTTTGGGAAGGATTGATGCGTGATATTGCTGATTTTGTGGCTAGGTGTTTGGAATGTCAGAGAGTTAATGTAGAGCATCATCATCTGACAAGTTTGTTGCAACCTCATCTTGTTCTTGAGTGGAAGTGGGACATTATTTCTATGGATTTTATTGTCAGATTTCCTATGTCTTCCAAGCGGCACGACGCTATCATGGTCACTGTTGATAGATTGACCAAGGAAGCCCATTTCTCTCCTATCTGATCTTCCTATACTACTTCTATGGTGGCTAGGGTGTTCATGGAAGACATTGTTAGATTGCATGGGATATTGCGCAAAATTATTTCTGACAAAGATCTAGTATTCACATCCACGTTATGGACATCTTTGCAGCAGTCCTTAGGGACTAAGTTGAATTTTAGTTCTGCCTACCATCCTGAGACTGATGGCTAGACTGATAGATTCAATCAGGTGCTTGATAATATGCTTTGCATGTACATCATGGACCAACAATCTCGTTGGGAAGATTATTTGCATTTGGTCAAGTTTTCCTATAGCAATGGCTATCATAGTTCGATTGACATGGCTCCATTTTAGGCTTTGTATGGTCATCCTTGTCATACCCCATTGACTTGGGATCGATTAGAGGACAGGGTGCTTCTTGGACCCGAGATGCTTTGAGATATGGAGCAATAGGTAGCTCGCATCCGAAAATATCTTGTAGCGGCTCAAGATAGGCAGAAGAAGTATGCTGATGCACACAGAGTTGATTGATAGTTTGTAGTTGGAGATTGAGTGTTCCTTTGAGTTCATCTTTGAAAGAGCCCTATTCATTATGGAAAGGGTTCTAAGCTTGCGCCTTGATTTTTAGGGCCGTTTGAGGTGTTAGAATCTATTGGTCCTGTTGCTTACCGCTTGGCCTTGCCACCCAGTTTGTCACGGATTCACAATGTTTTTCATGTTTCAATCCTTAGACCATATTTTCCTGATGTTACTCACATACTTGATTGGAATGCTCTACAGGTCGAGGACAGGAAACTAGCTCTAGAGCCCATGGTTGTGTTGTAGCACAAGAGACTCACTCTTAGATGTAGGGATATTGAGTAGGTATAGGTCCAGTGGGACCCTAATGATGAGACTTTAGCCACATGGGAGGATGCTTCCCATATCAGGGAATCCTACCCTTAACTTTTTTTTCAGGCTTCTAGGAGTAAGTCGGATTCGTGGGGGGGAGGATGTAATACCCCCCATGTTGCTAGTTGGACTCATTACTTTTCTATGCTTTTGTTTGATAATTTGTGATTGTGATAGTACTATTTATTGTTTGGTTTGGAGGACTAGATAGTTAGATTGTTTGGTGATTATGCTTGTACATTTGAGGACATGGATATTTCATATGATATTGTGGTTCGGTGATGTTAGTTTGATTTCAGTAACATATTGTGATGCAATTTGATTTAGTAAATTATGTTGTGTTATGATCAGTTAGTTTAGAATTGCTATTTCAAAATTGATATTGTAATTGATAGAATAGTTGTTGAGAGGAAAGTGTAGTACCACTTGTTCGCGAGTGCCCTACTATGCTACAATTCCTTCTTACAATGTAATGATTTGATTATATATATGTACATGTACATGATCTTGTTTGGATGCAGGGATTGCAAGTACAGAGTCTCGATTCCACCTACTTTGATAGGACAGGGCAAGCATCAAATGACCCAATGAAATGATGTTGAAATAGAGATGACAGAGAAGTCACCCTGTCCTATGTTGTCAAACCATCTTGATTGAATGGTATTGTGCATCTTTGTGTTGTCATTTCTGTAATTTATTATTTTGGTTTGTGTGAGTGTCTTGTTCGTATTTATTTTATGTTGGTATTCTGTATGTTGTGATTTATTTAATTAAATGATGTTTATAATAGTGTTGGATTAATTTGTAGTAAAATATAAAAGTTGTATTTTAAAAGTCATGTGTTTTATTTAAGTATTAATTAAATATTTAAATTAGTATTTTGTTAATTTAATGAGATAAGGTTGTTGAGGATAATTATTAAAATAAATTAAATTGTGTGCATTGCAAGTAAAGCTTGCAAAATCAGAATTAAAACAAAAAGTATTGATAAAGGGAAAAAATAAATAAAATAAAAGAAAAGATAAAAATGACGAATGATTATTGAGTTTGGCTTAAAAGCTGGAATTAAAATAGAAAATTTCTTTTAATTTGGATTTTTAGAGTTTTCGAAAAAGGAAGAGATATCTTTTATTTAATTGCAATTTTGAGATACTGGGGGATTCATGGGAAAATTACAAAAGTTACAAAAAATATGAAGTTTTTGGAAATGGGATTTTCCCTTGTTCTTCTTCTGTAGTAACTTATTTTAGTTTTCTTTGTTCAAAAAGAGTGGTTATTCTGGATTAAGTTTAGATTAGAGAGTCTATCAAGGAAAGCTGGCAAAGAGATTTTGAAGAAGGAACGAGAGATCTCGAAAAGGCAGTCGGGATCAAGCAAGCTTCATCAAATTATCAGCAGTGCAGGACTCTAGGTTCCATAAATTATCTTTTTCTTTTGTTAAAATTGTAATGGCAATCATATTGTGTTGGGAAAAGAAATTATTACAGGGTTTTGGAAAAACTTCTGGGTATCAAATAATTGCCAGGGAAAAATCTATTGGTTGAATCTTTATTGTTCTAGAATTTCTTTATAATGATGTTATGAGAAAATTAGCTTCCTTCTGAAACCAATGGATGTCCATATCTAGACTTACTTTCGTATAAATTAGGGATTCAATATAAAATTCCTTTCATCAATTCAAGTGAAATTTTGTCCCATAAGATGAAAATAGCAATTGATTAGATTTTATTTATTGCCATATTTCCTTGTTTGAGAAAATTTTATTCCTGTGCTAGAAGTTTTAAAGTATTTGATATACCTGTGTGTGTGTATATATATCTATATACAATATACCTAGATTGGTCTATTATTTGAATAAAGTTTTTGGGCTTTTGAAATATTCATTTTTGGGTCAAATCAATTTTTTTTTTATTATATGAACTTTTGTGAAATGAAACTTCGTATTTCAACATTTACTTTATTATAAAAAAAATGTTTTAAGAGAGTAGGGAGGGACCGCACTGGGCCATACCCCCCGTACCCTCTGTGCAGTTAGAAGGACTGTGCACATCAGTCATTATGACTCCTATGAGCAATAGTCATATTGACTACTGTGTGCAATATATGTATAGGCCGAACAACCTTTTGCATTCATTTTTTTTATTTTAATTATATATATATGTATATATATATATAGTGTGTGTGTGTGGTTTTTTTTAATAATGATATATATATATATATATATATTGATTTCATGTTTAGTATACAAAATTATAATTGGAAATATTACGGAAAAGATGAATTTTATTAGGAATTGGAATGTTTAGAAATTCATTACAGAATTAGTTCAAGGAAAAGAGAAGTTTATAAGGTAATTAAAAGAATTATTTTAAACTTGGTGTGAAAGTTATTACATGGTTTTAGTTTCTAATTCTGATTGACTTCTTTATTTTCTTCAGATATCTTTTTGACTTTTGTAATGAGGGAACCCTGTTGATCTTATGAACCTAATTTTTGAAGTTGTGAACCCTAGTTTTCTAGAGGCATGTTCTTATCATTGGATGTTTACCCTCATATTATGTTCTTGGGATGTTGCATGATTTTAGCATTATTATTATTTTGGAAGGGTTGTACGAGATTGTGGAGATTTTGATTATGAGTTATCGCGAGATGGGTACTGCCTCACATGTCTTTGTTTTGAGATATATGCTTTATTCTTTATGGTACAACCCTTGCCTTGTTTTGGTTTATGTTAGGGGTCTTAGGGAGAGTGGCTCTTTGTGGGGGCCAACACCTCAAAAGGAGGAAGAGCTCAGGATAACCCACGTAAGAGTAGAGTAACAAGTGAAAACCTAATAATAGAATTTAGGGGGATGGGTAGTAAAACATAAAAGATAATAATTAGATACCTCATCTATGCATTAGGGCTATCGCAAACTAATGGTAGGCTGAGAAGGCCATGGTCGGAAAAATAATAACCTCGTCCTCATGAGAGGTTGATGGCTCCGCATGAGATACCCTATGGGGCTGACGCCTCAAGTAGGAGGAAGGGCCAAGATAACCATAGATGGGGGCTGACGTGCCTTAGTTTGGAGGAAGGGCCAGGATAACCCATGCAGGCTATGTGATGAAACTCTCCACTAGACACCTGTATGCCTTGTTTCCTCATTGCCTCTGGAATTGTATACTAATTGTTGTTTCAGTTTCATTGGAAATGTTTTATGATTGATCTCTTGTTACTTGGTTAATGGTTATTGCCTTGTTTTGTTGTGATGAGTTTCATGGTTTTATGTTTAATATGTTGACTCATGGATGTTATCGTTTATGTTCTTTCTAGTCCTTGATGTTGTGTTTGAGTTGTTGTATGATGTTGTTTTATTGGAGTTGGTTTATGGCATTCATAGTTGTGATTACTTCCTTGTCACCTTTGAGCATGGGGGGTGGGTTATTTATAACCCACATGGTTGGGTGGAATGTGCTCCGCACACGTTGGGTTCCCCGCCAGCGTTCATTCTTGTCAACATTCATCAATTGGAGCTTGTACCAGTTGTTCACTTTGTAATTCATTCATTTTTGTTCTATGTATTTATCCCACATGTATGGGAGATTTATTGTAATTTATTTATTGAGAACATGTAATGTAATGTTTAAATGATGATGTATAATTTAGGAAAATTTTGTAAATATTATTGTATGTGATTCATTACGGTGGTAATATGTGGTGTAATAATACTTTTACTTATGGTTCATGGATGTACTTTTGTAAATGGTTATTGTAATGTTATGATAAATGTAATTTTTTATAAGTTATTCAGTTTCATCTTTTACCTTTTTGTTAAGTGTTGTTTTGCGATGTGACCTCGTGTGCCCCAGAGGACTAGACGTTATGAAAATAATGTGCAATGTGAATATGTTTTAATGTTTAGTTGCATGTTACTTTGTATTATTTAAAAAAAAATTGGTTGCAATATTTGTTCTCTAGGGTTTGCATGACAGGCGTTACATTTCACTTTTAGTTTAGGTTAACTGATAATGATGCAAAATATGAAGCTATGGTGCATAGTCTCCTTTTAGCAAATAATATGGAAGTCATACAATTGCAAGTGTTGGGTGATTTAAAGCTAATTTTTAGACAAGTTAGAGGAATAAATGTAACAAAGAATGTTAGAATGAAGTCATATTATCATAGGGTATGTGTTTTATTTAATTTTTTTGAAGCATTTAGTATTGAAGTGATTCATATCTCTCAAAATATAGAAATAGACACAATGGCTCAAACTAGATCACATTTCAATCCAACAAAGGATCTTGTTGAGAAGTTAGACAATTGTAGGAATAATTGTTGGGTGATATAAAGAAGATGGAAGATAGATAATTGCAAGTTTTGATGATTCAAAGTTAGTTGTTAGACAAGTTAGAGGAGTAATTATAGTAAAGAATGTTAGAAAGAGGTCATGTCATCATAGGGTATGGGTTTTGTTTAAAATTTTTGAAGCATTAAATATTGAAGTGATTCCTAGATCTTAGAATATAGAAATAGAAATAATGGCTCAAATTGGACCACATTTCAATCCAACATTGGATCTTTTTGAGAATAAGGATGTGGTGAGGTTGATTATTTGACTTGATATTCATAATAGTAGATACCATTGGGAAGTATTAAAAAATGATTCACAAATTGCCAAACTTTTACAACAATCTAGTAAATTTGTACTAACTAAATCCTAAGATTGAGGAATGTTACATAGAGAAAATAATGCAAATAAAATTAAATAAATTTCCTAAAAAAATTGATAACCTTTGAAAGCTTATATGGCCTAGATGATGCCAAGGTGGGTAAAATAAAATTCTCTAATAATAAAGGAGACTACATTGAAATGGAATTTAGCAATGGAAGGAAGATCAAATTTGGAAAATTACAACTCAAGCTAAGAGGGATATGATGATAAAGTAATGGCTTAGAATTATGATGATCTAAAAGGATATGGCAGGGAAATTTTCCAACACACCATTGAGACAACATCAAAATTAAAGCCAATTTGATAAAGGTGAAGGTTGTTTAATTAAAAGCTCAAGCATGTAATGAAGCAAGAGACCAATAAGATAATTGATTCAAAGATTCTCTTTCCATTCAAACACTCAACATGGATGCTAAATTTGGATCTAATAATAAAAAATAATAGTGAAATAATACTTTGTATTGACTTTAGAGACCTTAATAGATCTTCTCTTAAGGACCACTACCTAGTTCCTTCAATGAATGAAATACTCAAATAGTTGCAAAATCATAAAGGTTCTCCCTGCTAGATGGCTTCCTTGAGTATAATCAAATCTATCTTAGATGCCTTTTGGTCTTTCAAATTTTGGAGCTACCTTTAAACGTGCTATGGATAGTGCATTCAACAAATTGATAAATAATATTTTACAAATTTACTTAAATGATCTCATAAGGTGAACCCACAATAGTGAGTCCCACTTGTGGGACATTACATTTTTGAACTCAAATGGAAGTGAAAAGTTAAAAATATCTTCACTCAAAGGTATTTATTTGAACAAAGGTACCTTCATTTGAAGGTAGATCAAAATTTACCTTCGTTAAAAGGTGGACCTTCATTTGAAGGTTCAAAATGTAAAAAAATTAAGGTCTTTTGATTTTTTTTGTGGAAATGGCATAACTAAAAACAAATATGAATAGTGGCATTTCCATTGTAGGCCTCAAATTTTCCTAAATTTTTTCTATTTGTAGCCTTGGGTTGGACAAACAAATAGAACTAATAGGAAAAGATAATTTGTAGGATTGTAACATTTGAAGTATGCTTTTCAACGAGTATAATTTTTAATATATTTAATTTATTTTTTTATATTTATTTTTTTTCCAGTGAAGATAGGTTTTTCAACAATTGTGAAGGTCCTCTGCTCCACACATTTGGAAAATTAGTAAAATAGATAAGAAAAAATATTAAAAATAAATGTGCTCTAGGTATTGATGTTCTTATTTCAAAGAAAGAATAAGTTAATTCAAATGAATACAAAATGAGTTATGTGATACAAAAGTAACCTATCTTTGAGTTATAGTTAATCTCACCTCAAAAAGTTATTAAAAATAAATTATGTAACAAAAAATTATGAAAAAATGTATGTGCGCTAGATATTGGTGTTATGAATTAGTGTTTAAAAAATTATAATTTTATCCTTCCCACAAACACAGTTATGTTGTACCAAAGTAACACCACTTTTTTAAAATACTATTAAATATAAAAATAAGTTGTTAAAAGCTATGTAAAAAATCTCACAAATTATTTCTTAATTTTTTAAATTATATTAATAATATATGGATAACATTTCAATTGTAACTAAGAGAACTACCAGATGGAAGTGAATAGTCCCTGCCCAACAAATTTGAATTTCTGATAACATTATTTTCTAAATTATATCAATTGTAACTAAGATAACTGTTAGATGGAAGAGAATAGTTCCCACCCAGTGAATTTGAATTTGCCCCTTAATATAGACTGCCTACTTGTGCTACCCCTATTGTCAGCTTGCCAACTGGTTATGGATCTTTTTAATCCTCTTTCAGTGGATTTTTTAGGTGTTGTGGTTTTGGAGTCTTTGTAGTGTGGTGTGGGTGTTGAGACTAGCTCCATTTAGCATTGTGCTACAAAGCCTAAGGTGTCTATTGTTCCCCTTATTGATATTGGATTTGGGGTGCCTCTCCCTAACACAGATGCTACTATGGGTGTGGCTCAGGCTTCCTTCAATTCTATTGGTGTGAGGGGTGCCCATCCTCTACCTTCTTTTGTTGATGTTGTGAATACCAAGAGGTCAAGGGAGGGCTTTGTGCATCCTTGTGCAGTCAGTGCTCCTGTTGTCTCTCTTAGTAGGTAAGTAGATGAAAATATTGCTTTTTACTCTAAAAATGCTCTTATTTGTTTATTTTATCATTTGTGGCCTTCCCTCCTTGATTTGCATCTTTGGATCAATAACCATTGGTCACCTATGGTTGATGGTTCAATAGAAATTTACCCTTCTGCAAGGGGTATTTTTGTTGTGGGTTTCAACTCTCTTGAAGATAGATAGGCTATTCTTAACTTTATCTTGTGGGTTTGGGACTCTCATCCCCTATCCATTAGACCTTGGGTTTATTCTTTTAATCCTTTGAATGAACCCTTAGATGTTAGGCCTATTTGGGTAAGATTGCCTTATCTTCCCTTACAATTCTAGTGCTTCTCTACCTATGAGGGCATTGGTAATGCTATTGGTAGATTCTTGAGAGTGGATAAGGCTTCCAAGAATTTTACTCATACCTCCTTTACTAGGATCCTAGTGGATGTTGATATTTCAAAGGCTCTACCTGGTGAGGTAGTTTTGCAGGTTAATGATTGGTCATGGTCTCAAATGGTGGATTACGAGGGTCTTCCATTTCGCTGCAGACATTATTTTGTTGTAGGTCACTTGGCTCATGACTATTTTTTGTGGCTCTCACACCACAACTTCCTCTTCTACCTGGTAGAAGGACTCTCTCTATGAGAACTTAACAATACACCCTGCTACTGATTTTGCTTCTTCTGATGAATACTCAAGGCCTCCTTTTCCTTCTAGACGAAAAAATAATATTAACATTACTTCTGCTGCCCCTGCAAACTATCCTATGCAGGTTCTTTCTACATCACATGAATCGGTTATGGCAGATGTTGCTCTTCCTATGGATACAATGAAGTGATCTCTCGATATGGTTGTTCCTAATGATGTTAACACTTCTTCTCAGGTTTCCCCTATTTTAGATAATGATGCTATAAATCCTATGGTTTCAGGCTTGGTTTTAAATGCTTCTCTTGAAGTATCTGTTGTTCCTCTTGTTTGCTACTCTAGAGGGGTGTTTTATCCCTATGTTCAAAATTTTTTAATTTTTTTTTTTGATTCTCCTTGGACAATGGTTCATAGAAAGAAGAAGCACCCTCCTAAGAAAGTTACACTTCTGTTTAACTTGCCTTCTAAGGTTGTGTCTAGTTCAAGCATCATTCTTTGAATAGTTTCTCGTGGTTTTTTGTTTTTGAGTAGAGGTATGTTAGGTGTTGTTTCTCTTAGTTTGGCTGTGTTGGACCAATCTATTTTGCCTAAAGCTTTGATAAATTCTTCAAATACATATAAATTGTATTGGTGCTAAATCAAGTTAGGAAAAATATTGTTAGTTTAGTCCAACTAAGTTGAGGATTAACCTTGTCTAAGTTGAATGTGGCAATAGTGATGTCTCCCCAAGGAGTATTATAAGAGTAAAATATTATCTAGCATAATAGATCCAACTAGTAGGATCAATGCAATCAAGTTTGAGAAAATAAAGTTTTGGGTCTCAAGGAATGCAAATGGAGTGAAAATTAGATTCAAGGTTATATGAGAAATCATGGGATGAGTCACAACTAGATATATGGTTGATAGATTTCAATATTTAGGTGTTTCCATCACCATGAGAATAAAATGAAAATTAAATTCATTTGGTTTAGTGGCTACTATATGTATTGAATCCTCAGGTCAAGTGTTTTCCATCATAAGAGGGATCCAAGGGTGGTGAAAAATGATGTAAAATTTATACAACAAAATGATAATTTTGAGGAGAGGATAATAATAAGACAATTAGCTAAAGAGGAAAAAAATACCTTGCAAGTCCCTCTAGGGAAAACCTTACATCACTTACAACAAACTAGACAAATACTTGAAATACAAAAAAATAAAATATTATAAATAAGAATATGATAAACAATATTGCATTGAATTGACAAAGTCACATTATGGTACATTGTTGACCTCTTAAAAGAGAGAAACCTCCAAGAGTAGCACTCAATACAATATAATTAATTGATAATCCATTCTTCTATTAAAATCCTCTATTTAAACTAATTATATTGAAGATGACTACTATGTCCCATGCATGTGGCATAAACTTACTTGGAAAAAAGGATGACTTACATTTGATGCTTTTATTATTTCTATCTTAATAAAAAGTAATTAATTAAGAAAAAATATTTAGGTTTGTGGGTCTTAATAAATAACGTGTCCCCTAGCAATTTTCACACCCTTCTAAAGGAATTCATAATATTGTTGATCCATAGGAAGTAAACAAAGATGAATTTGGTGCATCATTGAGCATAAGCTCACAATATGAATATGACCAAATGTGCATAATAGAGGACAAATATATAGACATAGAAGTGATCCAGCGGTGTAGTATCAACCTAAGACATATGTATGCTATACATAGAATATGAAGTGATATAGACAAAGAGAACCATTCTCAAACTAACAATAAAGTAATTCTAAAATACATATTAAAGTTATATACATATTTGATTATTAAGCTAAATTCTTGTATATTTCACATCAAATTTTCTAAAATAATATTAATTTACTTTTTACTTACAAAAACTATCAATTAATTAATTATTTATATAATTAAATTAACACAACTTAAATTTTTTAAAAATCTTTTACAAATATACATATCATGTCACATTTTTAAATAATTTAACATTCTATATAAAACCAAAAAAAAAAAAAAATTTAAAATTAAATAAGTTTTACATTATTTAATCTTAACTAATATAAAAATAATTTTCAGTCTGAAAAAAGTATTAAAAAGGTTTATTAAAATTAGTTGATAAATTGCTTGAGTGATCTATCTCATTAAAAAACTTACCTCTCACATAAATTAAATAAATTTTATTATAATTTAAATAGAAAGAACATTTGAATTACACAATAATACTAAGAATTAACAATATTAAGTTTTCACAATTCATAATGTTTATTTATTTGATTTCTGAATTGAATTGTGTAATAATTTTTACATCTTGAAATCTAGAAATCAAGTAAATAAATACTAAGAGTTACATGGGGATTTATGGCTTTGATTTTCTTCCAATTTTGACCGCCTTCCTTTAATGTCTTCCACCATTCATCCGTTCCTCTTGTTTCAATACATTCAAAACACTCTAGCCTTTTCAACTGCTCCAATCCCTCCACTTTTCTCACATTCGGACAATTATTTAGAAGGAATTCTCGAAGGCATGCCATCGCTCCCTCCTCCAATTCGGGGAACTCCTCTAATAAAGAGAAATCTTGAATTTGCATGAAGTGTAGTTGTGGAAACCCTCCGGACTTTCTAAACGCCTTTGGCAATTGTCTGCATGTCTCGTTCCCCCACAATTTCAATCTCACTAAATTGGGCATTCTTTGCAATTCTGGATAATCACTACACTCACACCCAACTAACCACAATTCCCTTAGACTTGTCAACTCACATATCCAACTTGGCACTACAAAACTCCCTAGTGAAAGAGTTTCCAAATGTTTCATTGCTGTAATATTCTCCCGAAGCTGCGGAATATCCGTTCCAATGTTTTTACTGATTGCCAGACGACGCATCTTCACCAGCTGCGCAAGGATCCCTTCTTCCATTCTCTTCAACTCTATCTCATGGTTAACTGCTAACCGTTGTTCCTGAAGCTGAGTCATATTGACTAAATCGTCCAACCTCATGAATTCGTTCCCTTCTACATAGAAGTGCAACCATAATGCCAGTGTTTTCAAAGAGGCCAGCTTTGATATTCCCTTTGACATTCGATCAAAACCCCAGCCTTCTAAATGCTGAAGACATTTAAGTTCACTTATCCATACTGGTAATGACCCGCACCTGTATGGGAAAGCAAGAAACAATAGACTTCTCAGATGTCTCACACACTGCGGCACCTTTCTTATCTCATGTGTACCCCTTAAATTCAAGACTTTCAGAAGAATCATGTTTCCAAGAGACGCAGGCAATGTAGAGATGTTTGTGTAGCTCAAATCTAGTACGCGCAGTCCTCTCATAGTAGTAAAAAAGTTTGCGGGAATGCTTGTAATCTTATTTTGAGACAATGAGAGCGTACGGAGATAAATAGGACGGCTGTCTGAGATAGCGTCATTGTGTAGACCTTTCTTGGCCAGTAAAAACAGGCCCAAAACACTATAAAAATCATTGTAACAGCTGCTGCAAATAAGATAAAATAGGTTAAAACAAAGTATAACCAGAAATATGTATTTGAAAAACAATAATATATTAATCAGACTTGCTTACAGTTATCCAATGTTTTCTAACATGCCTTCTAAAACTGCCCTGTTCGCTTGTGCACAATACATATTTATAGATGCAATACAAAATCCAGAAACTTCTCTTTTCTAGAATATTCTACATCTTGAATGTTCTACTCAAAATCTAGACTGTTTTATGGAAGACTCTAGAAAGTCTCATCTTCCTAACATCTTTGGATAGTTCTAGACAATCTTAACTTTCTAACATCCCCCCTTAAGATTGGATAGAATATTACAAAGATTTTACAAAAAAGGGGAAAAAAGATACAAAGGAGAGGGGAACATTATAACACTATGCCCCCTTAATGTTTACCTTTCGAATCCAAATTGCTTTCTTTCCTGCATCTTTTGCTGCTCTATATTTTGCTCCACAAGAAGATAATGACATAGTAGTTTTCTTTTTGTTGCTCCATGTAATTGGACTTGACCCAAGATGAAAATCATAGCCTCCAACAAATTTTTGGTCATTTATATCACCACCCCAGTCTAAACCATATTCTTCTTTCATAGCTCGCTCCCATTTTTTCTTCCCTCTAGCTTGCTCATATGAAATTGGATCATCAACTTGTAATACTTTGGCCATAAAAGCACTACCATTCCTTTCTTGAAGTTTTGATTCTTGCCCATATATATCTTTAATGCTCCTTGTCTTTTGTTTAGCTGAAAAGTCTTCCTCTTCATCATCACTACCTGCAAAAAATGGTTGATTACAAACATTTGTTGTTTCATTTTCAATAGTATTTTCATCATTTGTAGAAGTGTACAACTCATCCTCATCAATGTAGTCTCCATTTCTTTCTAAAATATCTGAAAAATGAGAAGCATTTGTTGTTGTAGAGTGAGAGGAAGTCGCTGTAAGTTGTGAATGCTCATCAAACTTCACATCTCTATTAACAAAGACTTTGTTCGTTGTCAAATCATATAACCTGTAAGCCTTTGATTCTTCACTATAACCCATAAACAAACACTTATGACTCTTTGGTTTTAACTTTTCCCTTTTTTCATTAGGAATGTGAGCCCAAGCAATACACCCAAAAACTTTAAAATATCCAATGTGAGGTTTCTTACCACTCCATACTTCTTTAGGAGTAACATATTTGAGGTCTTTAGTAGGAATTCTATTCACAATATTTGTAGCACAAGAGATAGCCAAACCCAAAAATTTATCATCTAAACTTTTAAAATGCAACATACAACAAACCATCTCTAAAAGAGTTCTATTCATTTGTTCAACCACTCCATTTTGTTGAAGAGTATATGAAGTTGTTTTTTGCACTTTAATACCACAACTTTCACAAAATGATTCAAATGCATAATTACAATATTCACCCCAATTATCCATCCTTAAGCATTTAATTCTTTTCCCACTTTGATTTTCAACTAATGCCTTAAACTTTTGAAAAACTTCAAATACTTCATTTTTTCTTTCAAGAAAATAAACCCATACTCTCTTGCTGTAATCATCAATAAAAGTGAAGGTACCTGGCACCTGAAAGTGAAGGATAGCCTGGTTCACATAAATCACTATGAATAAGTTGTAGTGGATGATTAGCTTTCCATGCTTTACCTGAATCAAAAAGATCTCGATGATGTTTCCCTAATACACAGTCTTCACACACACCTTCACAAGCTAAATTTTTTGTTAATCCTCTAACCATATCCATTCTAACCATATCTTGTAATTTTCTATAATGTATATGTCCAAGTCTAGCATGCCAAAGTTTTGACATATAATCAGTCTAAGCAATAAAAACATGCGAGAGTGTATTTATCATCAACAAACCCCACAAATTTAAATAGACTCTCTTCATGATCAACTCTACCAATAGCAATTATATTGCTTGGGTCTTTTCTATCTCTAATAATAACTTGATCAGCATTGACAAAAAACTTATATCCAGCCTAAACAATTTTATATACTGAAATAAGATTTACCCCTAATCCTTTTACCAATAAAACATTTTTCAAAGTCTCATTTGTCACATTAACAGTTCCCATTCCTAAAACTGGAAGCTTCATTTTATTACCAATAGTTATTTCTTGATTTGAATTCATTTATTCATTAAAATCAACAAATAAAGATCTATCTCCAGTCATGTGATAAGATGCTCCTAAATCTAGAATCCATTCTTTATTAAAATTTGAAGCAAAATAACTCCCTTTAACAGTGGATTTACCTTTTCCTTGTTTTTGAACGGACACAGCCAGAAAACTATTTTTATCCATCTTGCCATTATTAAACCTTTCTTGCTTATATTGTTTCCTTTCATTGTCCCTCTTCTTCAAACAAAATTTCTCAATGTGATTCTCACCTCCACAATACCTGCAAATAATGGTTTTTCTTCCAACTTGCCTTTCTACACCATTATTTCTAGAAAAGTGGTCAGAGCCATCATCACTTCTAGACTTAATTTTCCAATTCTTTTTTTCATCAAAATTTCTAGAAAATTTACTTTTAGCTGTATATGCATGATTTTTTTAAATATATCCTTCTTTAATAAGTTGAACTTTTTCATCTAAAACTGACTTACAAAATTGATCAAAAGTCTGTTGGGGGGTATTGGGATTTAGTTGAAAAACTCTTTTCCTTGATTCCTTAAATACCTTATATGGCTGGGGAAGCTTACTTTCAACCATTGCAATCAACTAAAAATCATTTTTTGCATATTCAACACCTATTTTTTTAGCTAAGCATTTAAAAAAGTAACTTCATTGAAGTAATCAGAAATTTTTCAAAATTAGATGGATCTAAATTCATCAATTTTTCTTCTATACTAAACACGCTAGCAATGTTTGCATCTTTATAATCCATTTCTAAATTCTCCCACAGCTCTATTGGATTATCAACATCAACAAATCTTCTATTCAGATTGGGGCTCAAAGCTTTACCAATAATACCTCTAGCTTGTTCCAACTTGCATTTCCACAACTCTTTTTCTCTATAAGTTTGGGATTCTCCAATTTCCTTATTCACTATCCTCCATAGAGCCTTTTCTCTTAAAATATTCTTGACTACAATCTTCCTATCTGCAAAACCACTTCCATCAAAGATAAGCAAAACTTCATTTGAAAAGCCCATGTTAGCAAAAAATCAGCCTTCAAACAAATATTACTCCAGCATTATAACAACCCTGCAACCAAATATCACTCCAATAATATAGCACCCTTGCAAACAAACCACTTCTACCAATATATTTTCCTGCAGCAAATCCCTCTAGCAATATTTCTAGCTAAACCTCTAGATGAATCTCCAACTGAATTTGGCTAAATCTAGCTCTGATACCATGTAAAAACAGGCCCAAAACACTATAAAAATCACTGTAATAGCTGTTGCAAATAAGATAAAATAGGGAAAAACAAAGTATAACTAGAAATATGTATTTGAAAAACAATAATATATTAATCAGACTTGCTTACAACCATCTAATGCTTTCTAACATGCCTTCTAAAACTGCCCTGTTTGCTTGTGCACAATACATATTTATAGATGCAATACAAAATCTGGAAACTCCTCTTTTCTAGAATATTCTACATCTTGAATGTTCTACTCAAAATCTAGATTGTTCTATGGAAGACTCTAGAAAGTCTCATCTTCCTAACATCTTTGGATAGTTCTAAATAATCTTAACTTCCTAACACTTGTATGTGACAGTGTACAGACTTCCTCAACAGAAAAAACATATTTATTTTCTTTCAATATGTGTATGGCCAAATTATGCAGCAGATCATGAATTTTACAGTATTTGGTTAAATTATAGAGATTATCTCTCTCTCCTCTCTCACATACTTGAAGCAGACACAGCTGGGCAAGTCGATCTAACTAGTCCTAGGCCACATTCGACTGCTCCTCTCCTGCTGGGACGAATCCTTCTCCTATCCACAGATTTATCAGATACTCAGGATCTATCTATTTATCCTCGAGAAAG
Source organism: Sequoia sempervirens (assembly GCA_007258455.2). NCBI lineage: Eukaryota > Viridiplantae > Streptophyta > Pinopsida > Cupressales > Cupressaceae > Sequoia > Sequoia sempervirens. The sequence continues at coordinate 399,345,880 of VDFB02193867.1, forward strand.
AAGGAAAGATATGCAAAACAAGTTTTAAGGTGTGCAGGCAAAGAGTCATAACTCAATTTCAATATCTCCATGACATATTGCTGAGAAGGGTCACCAATGGGAGTAACTATTCTTTCGAGTTGACGGTGCTTCAACTCCCATTTGCTGAGAACTGTGGTGTTGGCCAGAGATGCTGCTATCGTTTTGATAGCAAGCGGTAAATTTCCACATTGCTTTACAATCTTCCGACCCTCCTCTTCCAGCTGCTGTGGTGGCGCTCTATTTCCCATACAATCCAGAAATGTGTAGACACAAAACAGCCTCCAACTGCCTTCATCTGACAAATTTTGCATCTCATAAATTTGAGCACTTGAATTTAGAGCAACCTGCCTATTTCTTGTGCTAACCACAACTTTACAATCATTATGAGTTGGCAGACCAAGTTTATCAATCAGATTATTTTCAGTAGAGAGCATCCACAGATCGTCCAGCACAATAAGAGATTGTTTTCCTTAGAGACGGTCATGAATCAATTCAACTTCTTTAGTTACTTTAGCGATCACAATTTCCCTTTCTAAATCTATGTGAGAGGCTATATCATGTTGCAAATTCTTGATAGAATAAGATTTAGACATAGATAGCCAAATAGAGTAATCATACTTGGATTTTACGGCTTTGTAGACATTTTGGAGAAGAAATGTTTTCCCCGAGGCCCCCATACCAATCACGGCTATAACATGAACTGTTGGGTCTTCCAACAAGCCTACCATGAGTTCAACTTTGGATTCTAAGTCCACTGGACGTGAATTTCTGGACAGAAGACTAGATTTCTTCACCTTTGCCGATGTAGTAGTTGACACTGCTTCATCTATATGAGTTATAATTTTGATTGGATGTCGAGGTATTTCATACACGCAGCTGGATCGATGAAATTGCTGTGTATATCTCATCTTTCCAACCTCTTTTTGCACAGTCAAAGAAATCTTTGTACACAGCATCTTGACATTACTGATAATTTAAGAGAAAAGAGAATTTAAGGGCGTTCAAAATCAGCATGGAGTGGGCAAGAAGGAGAAAATAAAACACTAAACCGTACATAGACTATAATGGCACAATGACCGCCTTTTTTAGCACATTGATGAGTTTTAATAGTGCATTGACTTCTCTAGTGCATTGAAACATTGCTTTAGTGCTTTGAAGTCAAAAAAATGTAAAGTTTCAATAAACTCCATGATTTTGATAATTTTTGATCATGTCAGCCTAAAATTTGATTTCCTTGTTGATTCTAATAGATTAAATGATGATTAACCTCATGATAGGCGAGGTTTGATGATTGATTGATGATAAGTAACCTCATGATAGGTGAGAATTAATTATAGATTGATTGATAAACCTCATGATAGGTGAGGTGCAATAATAGATTGATGAACCTCATGATATGCAAGGTTGATTGATACATTGATAGATGCTCATGAGATTTGATCAAATTCTCACCAGAGTTGATTAGATTGATAGGTCAATTGATTTTGATCGATTGAGAATATTATTGATTTACAATTTGTTTGTGATAATAGGAGCACTTATACTATAGCTGACGTAGCCTGAGATAGCTGTGATTACACGATGTGGTTTATCTTCCCTTCTAGATATGCCCCAAATTAGGATCAACAGGGGTCTATTGACAACACTCGTGGAGAGGTGGCATAGTGAGCATAACACCTTCCACCTTCCTACCAGTGAGATGACCATTACACCAGAGGATGTATGGCACATTTTAAGGATACTTGTCATCGAAGAGCCTATATTGTATGATTCTACTAAGCAGGGTGAGACAGATGTCTTGAGGAGAGTATTTCAAGATGACAGGATATGTGGGTATTGGATTCCTAGAGAGATATGGTCAATGCATATGTTGCATTTCCATCAGTTCTTATAGGATTCATTGGAGGGTTCCTTTGTCTTGACCATAGGTCAAAGGGAATTTCAATCAGTTGGGGTCGTACCCTTGATAAAATGATTAGACAATAGACCAAATACACTGGGGAGATGTGCATACTTTCCCACCTTTATCATGATTTACATCAGGTTGTGTACCTCAAAGGGCACATCTTATCAACGAGAGTTACATTATTACAGATATGGGCATGGGAGCATATCTCCATCATGTGTCCCAAGATAGATGTGCCATGGTCACTTGGGAGACCATATGTGCATAAGTACACCGGTATAGTTGTTCAAAATAGACTGGGACGATGCACACTTGATGATCCGGATTCACTAGTATTGGGAAGATGATGATACAAAGATGCCATATTTGTGTCAATCCATGTATTTGATTGGGAGGACTTATTTTATTATTGAAAGATTCCTATTGTGGAGAGGGATGAGACAATATAGTAGGGTCCAAGGAATGCCACATGGTGTTGCACATTATGCCTGATGACAGATGGATACGCATGAGTGTGGTCCCACCCTTTCCTATGATGCAACATTACAAGAGTACCTAGGTATATAGCTAAGCACCTGGGAGTATTTTCTAGAGGTGATTGAGGCTCTGATTATAGATGAGTATGCACAACATTTGTTGTTACATCCATTTCCTTGGATCTCAAGCCTTGATGAGGTAGTGCTTATATTGGATGAGGAGGAGAATTTTTTCATTCATAGATGTGGACATGGATGGAGGAGAGCTAAAGTAGCCTAGCAGGAGGTAGAGGTAGAGGTAGAGCTAGAGCTAGAGCCAGAGCCAAAGTCCATTATGGAGGTTGATAGCAGTGAGGAGGATGATGCTAATAGTGACAGGGATGATGGAGATGGAGATGGTGGTGGTGGAGAAGATGAGGGTGGTGGTGGCAGACATCCCAGATTAGATCTCCTAGTGCCTCACAAGAGGTAATCACTAGTAGCATCACCATAACCATGTGTTCATATTAGATTTCCCTCACAATAGTAGCAACAATAGATTGTTTCATTACAGGTGTAGGTCCATATGTTGCAAGGTTAGCTTACTCATATGCAAGGTTTGCTAGCCTAGACACAAGGCTGGATATAGACTTAAACACAGGCTCATGCACAAGCCTAGGCATAGATGTAGGCATAGATTAATGCACTCACAACAGAGAGGGACAACCTCAGATTACGAATTGATCATGTTGAGGGCATTGCTGAGAGATTATAGAGAGTTGCGAAGGGTTCATCAACAACAAAGCAGTTCAAAGAGATACGATGCTTGACACATGAGGCAAAGTGGTATCAGCTAAAGTATCATGAGGCCGTTCCACCAAAGCATCAAGAGAGTTATGCTTAGTCTAATAGTCGTATCCATACTAGGACTACTAGTAGGGTTGTGACGACCACTTCTCTAAGATCCAAGAGATTTAGGGGTTGGTCCATCTAGTGGAGGACATGGTGTACAAATGCCAACACAATCTAGGGGGAGCACGACATAGCTCCAATATTTGATGTATTTTGAGACATTTGATGATATACACCCGATTTTGACTTACTACTATCTTGACATTGTATCTCATGACTTTTATCAGACATCATTGTATACATTGGGGTATGTGTAGGATCATGATGGGCCAAAATGTGGCGATATGATAGGTATGTGTAGGGTATGTGGCTGATGACTTTTTTTAACCCAAAATTGATGAAATGAAAAGGGTTTTTAAAGGATATTCCAAGATTTCCACCAATATAAATTATGATTTACTTTGAATTTAATAAATAATTACTATTCATTTTCTATTTGAATTATGACTAAAGTCCTGATTGATAGGTTGATTGAAAAACAACTATATCTTTCAAATGGTATCACATTTTTTGAATCCGAAACATGCATCACATTCTATACTTTGCATACTATAGGATTAAAAAAAAAATTGAATTTCATGAAGTTTTGACCAAGTTAAGGTGGTCAAACATACAAGTTTTTATATGTTTTAAAAGTTGTAATAAAAAATTCATAATTAATTATTTACTTGGAAAAAAATTACAAAAAAATATGCATCACATTGGGACACGAGTCCTCTAATTATCTCTAAAATATTACAAAAAAATATTCATTTTATTGTGGTTATGGTGGTCAGACAGACACCTACTTATTTTTTCCTTGAAATTTAAGTACTATTGCATTGAAATTTCAAAATTTCACCAAATAGATTTTATATTTTAAAAATAACCTAGTAGTTTAGAAACTACATTCAATTTGCTACAGATTCTATTCTTACATATTTTTGAAATAATATAGATAACTTATTCAAATTTTTATGTCAAGTTTCCTAACTCTAATTTTTTTGAATTTTATCGCCACTTAAGGGCCTGTTTTTTCCATGATGATCTTGCACATACCCATTGACATTATGATTTTTGAGTGTTATATGATATGCGGCAGATTCATGATCTATATGTGTTCTATATGATGTGATGCTTATATGATGATGTGATGATTATGCATTGATGCTTTTATGATATATGGATACAATAATGAGTTTAATTTTGTGGATGATGTATGTATGGATGATATAAGATGGATATGATTTGAAATGAATGATGTAATTCATGATGATACAAATGATATGTAAATGCAATTTCCTTTCATATAATATGTGAAATGATTAATGTAAATGAAATGCAATGCATGTTTCCCCCTTTTTTGTTTTGTTTTGTTTTGTTAGTTTCTGGTGCAAGAATGTATGATCTAATGCATATTATGTTATGATAATGATTATGCAGCAATATGATGATTTATTTTTGATATTTTCTAATGAAAAAATTTGATGTGATGCATAAATAAATGAATGATATAGTATGCTAATGCACATATGATCAAATATATGGATGGATGAAATTATAACAATAATGCAAAAAATATGTATTATGCAAATGAATATGCAACTACATGAAAATGATGATATTTTTGTTAATGTCATGTATACTTAGTTCATTAAATGATAGAGATAACATTGCTTTTAAAAATATTTTCCAAGTTTGAAAAAATTTACTTTGCACATGCAAACTAATATGAATGCTATCTAATTTTACCATGCAAATATACATATGAAAAATTTATCACTTTGATAATCCATATAGCATGTTTTGTATCATTGAGCCTTTAAAATGTTGAAAGTGAGTACAAGCAGTGATGGTATAAGTTAGACCATGATGACCTGAGTACTTCTTTCATGATTTTTTGATATTACAAGTGAACACAAGCATCTAGGTATAATTAAACTGAGTTGACCTAAGCATTTCTTGCATAAACAAACAAGAATTAACCACTTTTCTATGTGAATCTGAATGTCATTAGTGATACTTGGTAGAGCACTTCTCGCAACAATCCACACAGTAATAATGATTAACTCACAAAAAATAGATAAATAAAAATCATACTCTGTTCTTGCTTCTCTAGTTCAATACATCATCGAGTAGCTCCAAAGATATGATAACAAAAATCAAAATTCCAACATTTGAACATTCAAAATGAAGCGATAAAATCATGATTCAAAAGAAATATCATCCACTTAGATTTGATTTGATTGATTGATTTAAGCTATTTGATTTGGATGTTTGATCTTTTGTTGATTGATGGTTGATTATTCGATGTTGAGTTTCCCTATGATTATTGTGTTTTCTACATTTGTTAGACTATTGTTTTATCTGTTTATTTTAGCTCAATGTTTATTGTACCCAATGAGTTCATGATTTTTCCCCAAAGCTAGGGTGAGACATGACCGTATTTCCATGACCTGTATATGAGATTCTTGATTCTATGCAGAATGCTGGTGAAGATGGATAACCAACATGTACTCAAATAGATGGAACAACTAGACTTGTCGCAAATAGTGCTTGTTTGCTAGGTTTTCACTACTTATTTTTATTGCACTTTTCAAATTTCATGATTTTTTTGACATTTTTTTTAGTATTTTCTTGATATTTTGATTTTTTTTGTTATCACCATGTTGCCTGTTTGCCACATTTTCATCAAGGAAACCATTTTTTAGGACTTTTTCTATTTTTTCTATATTTTTGTGAGACTTTATCCATGCACTGGATGATTCAAGTATAGAACTTTTTGAGATGGATACTATTGATAGGTTCATCAAATAGATCCCCTTCTATTGTAGATAGTTGATAAGCACATGATCTATAGACTGGTATGATGAAAGAAGAACCTAACCAGTTAGGTTCAAATTTCCCCTTCTTCTCATGATCATGTTGATTATGGGGGTTTTCTTGTAAGAATAGATCACCAAATTGCAATGCCTTAGGTTTGACTCTGTGATTGTAGCTTCTGGAAATTCTTTGCTGATATTCCTTCAAGTGATCCACAACTCCTTGATGATGCTCATCTAACAACTCCAGCTCTTGCAGTCTAGACACTCTGTAATCCTCATCTAAAATGATTCCCTTAAGTGAGACATGAAGTGATGGTATCTCAACCTCAATAGGAAGAATAGCCTCTGATCCATACACCAAGGCATATAGGGTAGCTCCTGTAGTTGTTCTAATACTAGTTCTGTAAGCCCACAAAGTAGGATTTAGTTGAACATTCCAATCACATCTATCATTGTTGACCATTTTCTTTAGGATTTTCACAATAGTTTTTTTTGAGGCCTTTGATTGGCCATTTCCTTGTTGATAATATGACGTTGAGAAATGATGTTGAATGTGGAACCTCTCACATAGTTCTTGAAAATCTTGATTCTTAAAAGGTCTACCATTGTTGGTGATAATGGACTGAGGAACTCCATATCGATAGATTAGGTAATTTAAGATAAAGGATGATATTTGTTAGAGGCACAACATCAATCCATTTGGTAAAGAAATTTGTAGCTATTATGATAAACTTGTGTTTGTTTAATGAATATGGGCGAATCTTTCCTATCAGATATAGTCCCCATTGGTAAAAGGGCCATGTTGATGCAAAGGGTTGCAACTCTTGTGTTGGTGCTTGAATAAGATTTCTATGAATCTAACAATTGTGACACTTCTTGACATACTGAAAGGACTCCATCTCCATATTTGGCTAGTAATACCCCAAAAAACGGAATTTCCTTGCTAGAGTTAGACTGCTTGAGTGTGTGCCATAGATACCTTCATGGATCTCATGTAAAGCTATCTTAGATTTGTCATGTTCTAGAAATCATAAGAGTGTTCCATCAAGACCTCGATGGTAAAGTATGTCAACGATTAAGGTATGTCGCATGGCTTGGCATATAAAGTTTCACTTTTGGTTGCAGGAAAGGTCTAATGGAAGGGTATTGTCCTTTAGGCCAGTGTAGATTTTCCAATAGATGGAGGTTTCAGGGTCAACGATATGGCATATGGTTCAAGATTTAGGATCATCATAAGTAGAATTGGACACTTTTTCTACCATAAACTCATAATGTCTTCACTTTTTTGGTATTTTCAAGAGAGATACAATTGTAGCTGTTGCATCAGTAGCTTTGTTTCTAGCCCTTGGTATATGCTCAAATATGATTTCAATAAAATACTATTTGAAATCATCCACCATTCTCTTGTAAGGCAAAAAAATTTCATCCTTCATCTGATGGTCATCATTTACTTGATTTATAACTAGTTGTGAGTCTCCGTAGACCTGTAAATCCATTGTTTTCCACTCAACTGCAACCTTGATGTACCAATGATTAAAGCCTCATATTCCGCTACGTTGTTGGTACACTAAAACATAAGTCTATATGATTTGGGGATGGTATGTCCTTGTGCTGTGATAAACAAGATTCTAGCTCCAGACTCTTGTTGTGGGTATGACCCATCAAAGTACAACATCCATGGTTGTGGTATGATAGCAAGAAGATCTGTATCAGGAAACTCCATGTGCATTGGATGATTATCTAGTAGTACAACTTCTACTAATTGATTAGAAATAATTTAACCTTGAATAGCTCTTTGATCTATATACTATATATCAAATTCACTCAAGAGCATTACCCACTTGGCCAATCTCCCTATTACAACAACTTTACTTAGCAAGTACTTTAGTGGATCAATTTTAGCTATAAGCTTGATTGTATGAGTCAACATGTAATGGTGTAGTTGTTGGGTAGCAAAGACCAATACCAAGCAAGATTTTTCTATGATTGTGTAATTGATCTCATAACCATTCAAGTTTTTGTTGATATAGTACATAGCCCTTTCTTTCCCTTTTGAATCTTCCTATGCCAGTAGAGCACCTAAAGAGATTTTAGTTGTTACAACATCTAGTAATAAGGGATTTCCTTTTGTTGGTGAAACCAGTATAGGTGGAGACATTAGATATTGATTTATTTGATTGAAAGTAGTTTCACATGTCTCATCCCACTTAAAAGAGATGTTCTTATGCAACAAGTGATTGAATGGATGACACTTGTCCGCTAGCTGAGAGATAAACATTCTGATTGATTGTAGTCTTCCCTGTAGAGACCATAGTTAACTAATGTTTCTTGGTGGTGACATCTCCATGATGGATTTAACCTTAGCAAGATATACCTCAATACCTTTCTCTGAAATATTGTATCCTAGAAGCTTAGCTGATACGACACCAAAGACACATTTCTTAGGATTCAATCTGACATTGAATTTCTCTAGATGAGTGAAAATTTTGTCTAAAATCTCAAGGCGTCCTTCTCTAGTATATGATTTAGCCAATAGATCATCCACATAATCCTCCATAAAAGTATGCATCATGTCTTGGAATATAGTAGTCATAGTCCTCTAATATGTAGCTCCTACATTTTTGAAACCAAACGACATGACATTCCAAAAAATGTTCCCCATGGACATGTGAACTCTATCTTTTTTTGATCCTCAGGTGCTATCTTGATTTGGTTCTAACTAGAAAATCCATCCATCAATGATAACGTGGCATGCCTAGCTATCAATTCTACAATTATGTTGACATTAGGCAATGAAAAATCATCCTTGGGGCATGCCTTGTTGAGATCCTTGAAGTCAATGCATATCCTGATACTTCCATCTGGTTTATAAATAGGTACTATATTAGATATCCATTCAGCATAATCAATGGATCTAATGAATCCAACATCTAAAAGTTTCTTGATTTTTGCTTTGACCAATAAAGTGATATGTGGGTGCATTTTCCTTAGTTTTTGCTTGACTAGTTTCACCCTAGGAGGTAAAGAAAGATGATACATTAAGAGCTCAGGATCCAAGCTTGACATATCAGAATATGACCAAGAAAAATTGATTTGGCATTCTTCAAATAATTTAGTGAACTCAGATTTCTCTTGTTCAGTCATTGATGTTGCTAGATGTAATGTTTTCATTTTTCAGCTGTGCCTACATTGATAGCTTGTGTTGGATCCACCAACACTGAAAATATCTCATGATAATGTTCTGGAAGAGTGTCAAATCCCCCATCCTTTGATGCCTCAAAGAGGTTTTCATCATCGGATGCACTCTTTATTTTTAATTTTTTGAGATCTAACACTACCATTGAATGGTTTTCACCATTAGATCTATTCTTCTCATTTTCAATTTTGCAATTGGAATATTTGAAACCCTCCTAGAATGAAGTGTTGTTATAAAGTTTATGAATAGAACTTGTATCAGGATTATTAGCACAAAGATAATTAATGATGGCATTATCATTTGCAAAGATAGGGATATTAGATGATTCAGTTTGGTCCAATCGGTAAGCTCGGGATGTAGTAGTGGTAAAGAGTCCTTGAATTGGTTTAGGTCAGTAGTGGTGAGGGTTAGGATAGCAATGTAATCATAACACATGATGATAGTGGGGTTGAGGTCTATGATATCACTCTCTTCTAGATCACCTAGTATGCTCGGTGTCTGTCCATCTTCACTTGAGTCATCTATGTTTTGTGATCCAAAAACAAGGGGTCTAGTCCTTGAGCTTTTTCCCTCCTTGCGTGTTGGAGCATAACATTGTATGACATCAATTTTTTTATCATGACATGATTCCTAAAATAGCGAATCCCACTCATATTCATTAGAATTTGTCTCATAGCTTTCCTATAACTATAAGTTATTTCACAAAGTTTATCTTTTGTTTCTTCTTTAACTTCTCCTGTATAGCCTAATCTAGTTTTATCCTTTGGTTGAAGTTGATGAAGAGGTTGAATTGGTTCTATGATGCCTTCTTTCTTGATGGGACCTTGTCCTCCATACCCCATTCTCTCTAGGATTGTCTTTCCTTTGCCATACTAATTATCTTTATATTAGGGGTTTTTGATGTAGATGCTTCTTCATCTTTGTATAGCCAATTTAGGATAGCCTTATCTTCTGATTCATTCTCTAGATTTCCTACTCTTACAAATGCACCCTCAAATTTTGTTGAGGATTGGGATTATTATAGTATATATATTGATGGATTCCCATAAGTCTTTGGAGAAGGTAACAATTGCAAAAGATTCAAAGATTGCTAAATGGAATACTCTCCCATATGTATGCTTGTCTATTAATTGAATCTTCTCAATTTGTTTTGATAGAGCATTTAGTTGATTTCCCTTGCTTGATAGTGTAGAATTTGCAATACCTTTATCCTTTGATTGATCCTTTTTCTCAACCAATTTGGATACAACATTCAATTGCTTCTCATTGTTTGATGAAGTTGAATTAGTAGCTTCTCTATTATGAGGTACAAATGTGTCTTGAGTTGCCTTAGGCATGTTGCATTGTTGAGGATTACTTGAATCACATAGGATAGTGATTTTCCTTCCATTGACTGAAAACTTTAAGCATTGATGATAGGTGGAAGACATTGCTTGCATGTCATGAATCCATGGATGCCCCAAAAGTATGTTATAAGTCAACTCTTTGTCTAGTACTTGATGAACTATATCCCTCACAATCATTCCAACTTGGATAGGTAGAACAATCAATCCTTTGGAGGATCTCTCTTCATCATCATATGCTTTTATTGTGATTTTCCTTCTAGGATCAATAGTATTTTTGGAATACCCTAGTGCATGGACAAGTTTCAAAGTACAAATATTCAAACCAGCTCCACGATTGATAAGAAAAATCTTGACTCGGTGTTTATGAGAGAACCTTGATATGGAGGGAAACATTCTATGGGTGGTTTAGTGATAAGTCATCTTGCTCAGAGAATGATAAGCAGTGTGGCACAGTTAAATGTCCCATCATAGCTTGGAATTGGAAAAATTCCAATTTATTGGGTACTGGTGTAGCAACAAGAGCTTGTTCTAATATTTCCTTATGTGCTAGTGATATCTTCAAGAGTTCTAAGATTGAGATTTGGGTTGGTATCTTCCTCAATTGATTGATTATGCTTACGATGTTGATGGAGCAATAGTTGTTTTGATTGTAGAAGAATTATCAGATGGTCTAGATGCAACCCCTCTCAGTATTACTTTTTCTTGGCCCCTTGTCACGTTGACTAATTGATACTCTTGTTTCTCTCAAATCTTGATGAAATGAATCTAATTTTCATTTATATTAGCATTTTTAATCAGATTTAATGGTGTTATATAGTTTGATTCATTGCTGATATTGTAGTCTCTAATTTGATTTTTAGATGTAGATATTTTTTTGATTGAAGGATCAACTATAATGTTGTCATGATTTTGATAATCAGTTGCAATCGTGTCATTAATCATATTACCAGTAGTAAGAAGTTCATTTTTTTGATTTATAGCAGCAATAGGATCATGTTCCTCACATATTTCAACATTGTTAGATTGATCTTCAACCACAAAAATGTGAAGAATCGTTGTGTCATAAACATAGTTGACATTTTTTCCTTTACCATTGGTGTTAGATGATTCTCCTTTTTCATAATTAGGTAATGGATTTTTGAAAGCACCATGATCATTATTCTTTTTTGGTCCCTCTATAATTATTTTCTTGTTATCAATTAGATCTTGTATTGCATGCTTCAATTTCCAACAATCCTTTTTCATATGACCCTTGTTCTAATGACAGTCACAATAGTGTGTGTCATTCCACCAAAAGGGTTTGACTTGTGGATCCCAATTTCATGCCTCTTGAAATTTTATAACTTTGTCTTCAATAAGCTCCTTCAATGTTGATTCCAAATATTTCCCCAAAGGTGTGAATTTCCTTGAATTTGAAGGTTTTTGGAATGATGATGTTTTATTCTCAACATTTTTTGAATTGTTGTTTTGGTTTATGCTTGAATTGTTGCCTTGATTTTGGTTTTGATTTGTTTTAGTTGCAGATACTATCAAATTGAAGATTGGTTTCATGTTTTTATTTTCAATCACACCATCAATGTTTCTAGCATTTCAATACTTTTGCCAAAACTTGGGCTTTTCATTGTTATTGTTTTGATTGGAAGAATTTGCATTGTTGGATTGTTCATCGTAAATTTTTATAATTCCTCTTTTGATCAAAGTTGCTTTTATCTTAAGAACATTTTCTATCATCTTCTCAAATGTAGGTGGACTTTATAATTCAATCCTACAACTCATATCATCATTTAAGTTGTCAATGAAAATTTCCATCTTTTCTTTTGTAGGAATGGAACGTGGATATCTTGAAAATAACCTTCTCCATTTTTGCAAAAATGAGAGAAATGTTTCACCTTTCTTTTGTTTGGTGTTGCAAAGATCTTTCAATGTGATATTGTATTGTATATTATATGAGTATTGATTGATAAGCATGTTGACAAGATCCTCAAGGGATCTAATTGGTGGAGTTAATTTAGAAAAACACTCCATTTATTTTCCACCTAAGCTCCCTAGAAATAGTCTCATTAAGTATGTCTCCTCATGAGCAAATTCTAGACTTATAGCTCTAAATTCTCTCGCATGGTCAAGAGGATTTGATTTTCTATTGTATTTGTCATATTTAGGGAACTCACAATGCTTTGGAAATGGAATTGTGTTCACGTTTTGAGCAAAAGGATAGGGAAAAATATCTTGCATCAAGTATTTTTTAATAGTCCCTATTTGCATGTCCTAAAATTGTTGTTGTAAGATTTGTATTTGCTATGTTAGTGCAACCACTTCATCTACATTTTTTGGTGTAATTTGTGTCTAAGTTTTAGCACTTGTGGATGTTTCCTTTTAGTCTATTAACGTCAAAATATTTTGGAACTTTGATACCAAGATCAACAAGCATGAGAAGATACTTTTCCTCATCTCTTTCCAAGATTCTTTCCATAAACTTATGAAATTTGGGGTCTTGTTGCATGTTTTGCAATTCCTCTTCTGTCATTTCATCTCCATTAGTTTGATTAAGTCTACTAAATGGATTTTCCTCATGATCATCCACGACTCTTTGGATTTCTCCTTCCTATTCTTCAAATCTTAGTCTTCGTGACCTTGTTTGAATGGGAATATGAATTTTTTTTGTTTTAAATAAACTTTGATCTTAATTTGGTATAGTGTCAAGATATTAACTTAAGTCAAACAAAATGATATATTTTGTTGATTAGACTAAGTTGATAAGTTTGATTATAAAGCTTTGGTTCTTTGATTTAGGATGATTGATCTTGAAACTTAACTTGCTAATCAAAGGTGTTTAATTTAGACATGCTTTTAGATAGTGGATCTTGGTTTGATTTGAACAAATTTCAATTGTAATGTCCAGCTTATGCAGATTTTAGACTCTGTTCAGATTTAGGAAAGACTTTTGTTCTGTTAAAAGTATAAATTAAGATGTTTAAAGTCTAATAGGTAGTGAAGAATAATCTCTGGATTTTGGTTTTGTGATTGCGCTATTACAGTCCTCCAATGCACTAAAATTTTCTACAGATGTGCTAAAAGTCTACAAAGATGCATTGTTAAACAATGTGGATGCGCTATGTTATTTTATCGATGCACCAAAAAATTGATTGAAAGTGCTAGAATTTTACTTTAATGCACTAGATTATTCCTTCAATGTGCTAAAGTTTAGTTTCAATGCGCTAAAACAAAATTTCAATGCACTAAAATATTCCTAGATGCATTGTTAAACAAGTTGTATGCACTAAAATAGACCTTGAAAGTGCTATTCTGGAAAGTGTTTTCTAATTCTAACAGTTTGCCTAGTTTTTCTAGATTTAATTAGTGAATTTGTTATCTCCATGCTATAACTTGTTGATTAATGATCTAGTACTTGTTTTTTTTTACTGTGGATTATGAGATCTGATTACTTTTTATTGGATGATTCTCTTGAAAAAAAAATTACAATATTCTGGCAGTATTTTGTATTTTTGACAGTTAGACTTGATTGTTCTGGCTTTAATTAGTAAATTGATGATCTCCAGGACATAAAGTTGTGATTACTGATATGGTAATTGATTTTTTGGTTTAGAAATTGTAGGAATTAATAAATTTTTATTTGGATGATTTCTTTTTTTGAACAATAACTTCACACACAAAAGCTAGATTGTAAAATAGTTGTTTAGATTCTATGCTTTAAACATGTAGTGAGTGTTCTAGAATCAAGTCCTGTCCTTTCAACTTCCACTAGTTTGACACAAATAAAGATAGTTCAAGCACTTTTCTATCTCAAATAGATCATGTAGAATACAACATCCCACATCTTGGAACTATGTCAGCTCACATCGTCGTGTCACCCCCTAGAGGGCGCTCGTGTTTTTTCCTTTCTCGAGCCTTAGCCAAAGTTGAATCCTCCACTTTTGTCCAAGTTCTCTGATAGTTATATGGCAAGTGTCTTGGGGGAAGATTCTTCCCTCCCCTTGCACTGTGGTATAAAAAGTGTTCAAAAACTAACACAGTGAGATTCTAACTTAAGGTTCGTAGATAGGGTATCCATTCAGTAGTGGCATTCAATATACTCCCTTAGGAGACCTCCCAATCTTTAGAATAAATATTTTGGGGATGTTATCTTGCACACTTTCATGAAATTTTGACTTTCCTCAAATCCACTTTTTCTTAGAGTGGGTTGGGAAAATTGGCTTTGGTTGTTCCCACTTAGGTCATTCCCTAAGGGTAAGTACCTTTTCCCACTATGGAAGACCCTCTAAAGGATTTAATAAAGCATGAAAAGTGAGTCTGGCATTTTGATCACCTAGCAAAGGGAAGAGCATAGGCCTATCACCTCAAACATGTAAAAAATAGGGGTTCAATTGTCCTTTACATAAACTAGATGCCTATTTTAAATAAAGGAAAGCAATGAAAGATTTTAAAACCCTGAAAATATCATCAGTAATTTAATAAATTTGTCTTTGACTAGTGTAATGTTTTAAGCAATCTATCTTTGACAAGCATTATTCATAATTATAACATAGAAGATAGAGATTAGTACCAAAATTTTGAATTTTTTGCAAAACCAATCAAATGCGCTAAATTGTTAATCATATGCACTAAAACTCGAATGCACTAAAAAAACTAATCAATGTGCTAATAAAAATATTCTAAGTGCTATAACATAATTTGAAAGCGCTATGTTGTTCTGTCAAAGCACTATAATAGAGATTCAAATCGTTGTGTTGTTTTGTCAATGCGCTAAAATATTTATTGGATGCACCATAAGATTTAGTGGTTACACAGAAATAGAACACGTCAAAATCCTGTGAGTACACTTTTTCTAGAAAACATTAAAATTTGGGGTTTGTGCCCCACAGTGGTTGCCAAAATGTAAGTGGTGTAAAAGTATATGTGATTCAATAACAACAACACTTCTAAATGAAATATTATTAGAGAATTCAAATGATAAATTGATCTAATTCGAGCATAATCAAATCTCTAAATTTGTTCTATTGCTCTCTAACTCCAATGATTTGATAGATCAAAGTGTCTCTCAAATTTTGTGCATTGTGACTATCAAAGTGATAACCTAGTTAATGAGAATGATAAGCTATATGATTGCTAAATGATATGCAAGCTATGAAAATAGAATTATTGATAATGATATGATTGATATGGAAAGCTATATGATATTGATTGTTGATAATATGATGCTACTACGATATTTAAGATGCAACTATAATGAAAATCATGATTGATAAGCTAAATGATTACTTAAATGATTTTATTTGCTATTGTTTAAAATTCTCAAATGTTGTATTCTCTAGAATAATCTCTATAGAATAAGTTTGCTCAAAAGTGGGGTCCTTTCCCTATAGCTAAAGGTTGTATATATAGATTTCAAAAAGGAAATTGTGATGTGGCAACAAGCAAAGGTTGAGATCAAATCTAGATAAATTAATGGTGAAGAATGAATTAGCTGGAGAAGATAATGGAGAAAGGATAAAGAATTCTTCTAAGAGACTAGGAAGAAAAAGAGGAAGAAGAGAGCCAAGTCTCCTAGGAATGTTCCAAATTTGTTGAAAGGATAAAGCACAATTAAATCAAAATTGAAAGTTTCAATTTTGGTTGAGAATAAGTTGTAGATATGTACTTAATTGATTTATTCAAAGTTGGAGGAATAATATTAAATAAAGCAGATAAATGAATTTTTTAATTTAATAAAGAGGGAAATGATAATTAAATAAAACTATGTGATTTAGTTTATTTAATCAAGAGGAAATAAATGGATAATTAAATAATACAAACAATTGAAGTTGATTATTTAATTAAAAGAGAATGATAAGAGAATTAAATAAAACTTTGTGATTTATTTTATTTAATTAAGAGAGAATAATTTGATAATTCAATAAAACAACTATGTGAAATTGTTTATTTAATTAAAATGAAAGAATTAGAAGAATATAATGAAAATAGAAGAATTGAGATAATGAACCATGTAAATAAATATTTATATTTATTTAATAGTAGATGAATTAAAAGATTAATTAATCAAATAAAAGTATTTAAATAATCATATTTTTCTAGACCATTTTTAGGTGTATTTTTTTTTCACCAAATCTCAACAAAAGTTCAACAATTAGGTATCAAAACACCAAATTCCATTATTTATTCATAGTTCTAGGGCTTCTAAATCTCTACACCATGAAACCCTCAATTCCCATACAAACTTCTAGGGTTTATTGGAAATCACACTACCTGGGATTCCTATACACAAATAATGCTTCAAACACCTTTCATATACTCTGTACATGGTCACAAATCAATCAAATAGATTATTCCTTCACTGATTTGTCAAAACACCACCATTTCACATGGAAAAATATATTATCTGACCCTATGGTGTCATCCTAGACCAAAAAACTTGCTTCCCTTTTTTCATAAAACATATTACCACCTACTCTACCATCACACAATTTCAATCCACTAGTTAATAGATCAAGATAGTAGGTGGATTGACAATTACATAATTTAAATTGTTATCAAACCTGTAATACTATGATAATAGGCTACTACAGAAAATATTAAAAATCTCCCCCAATATTTTGAGTTAGACACTCAAAATGAGTTCAAATGAAAGGTAAGTCATGTATCTACATAACACAAAAGGATTTAGAACATGTAGAACCTGTACGGGTCCGTAGAGAAAGAACAAAATTCAGAATTACAAAAGAAACTACAGAAAATGTAGTATTTCTCCGAATTGATTTCAATGTAAAACTTCAACAACCTATTCAAGCCTTCTTGAGGCCTTTAATTACAATTTAAAATAAAAACCCCAATGGTATAACTCCTCTAACTACCTTTTAAAATACTAATCCCTTCCTATTCCCTTAAAACTGCATTTTGACAAATTTGTTTTTGCACTTGACAACATTATTATGCAACTTTTACAAACTTGATACCTAGGACTCCAAATCACCCTATTACATCATAAATGGTCTTTTAGACATTATTTAGATTAAACAAAATCAAACACCCCCATTAACCTACTGATCAACCTATCATCATTCAAGTGATCAAATTTTGTTAATAAGGCCTAGGTTCTCTTGCACCATACAACCCTGAAAAAAATAACTTATGCCACATGAGTTGTGTCCTGTACCAACTTCTCCAAGCTTCATGCATATGCCGCTACTCTACAAACACTTTCCCTTGTTTCATCCACTGTGTTCTTTCAATCTTCCCTGCATCTTTGTATTCACTTGCATTTGCAACTATCTTCACTCCAACATTTTGACTTGATGTCTGCCCTTTTCCTTTTCTTTGATAAAAACATGAATTCTTTCCCTTACCTACACCTGAAAAAAACAATTGTTAGCAATACCATTACCATGAACTATCTTTAGCTTTAACTCATCTCCCTTCTTATATTTGTCCTCAAGTCTTTGTGCACTCTATTCTTTTACCCCTGTCATGAGACTTTTTCCTTTATCAGCATCTAATACCATCTTACTGTCCCCATATCTCATTCCTCTCCTTGCACCATCAGATACCACTTGTCCTCTTGCCTTACTCTGAATGAAAGGGCATACAATAGACCCTACCAAGACATTCTCTTTCAAATTCACTGTCAATTCATCTTCCATCCTTGCATTTACCTTCACATCTATTGTTAGGGTAATTTCTAACTTTGTACTGTTAACAATTTCCAACTTTGTGTCCTCTTTCACAACCTCTACAAACTCTTTCTTTCCACACATTATTACCTTTGATTTTCCCTTCTCATCTTCCACATGTAGAGTCAAAACAAACATGTATCCATCCTTCACTATTGTATAGGTGTTTTCTCTATCATCATACAAGGCTCGCCTATCATATTGCCAAGGTCTACCTAGGAGTAGATGGAAATAATCCATAGGAAGAATATCACAAACTACTTGATCTTTATAACCCCTAATTTGGAATTCAACTACAAATTTTTCATTAACCAACAAATATTTCCCATCACTCAACCATGATACTTTGCAAGGCAATTCATGAGGTAATTTTTGCAAATTCAACTTACTCACCATCTCACTTGACACCATATTTTCAATAGATCCAAAATAAATGACAACTCTACATACCTTATTCTTGCACTTACAATTAGTTTTGAAAAGACTCTTCCTTTGCAAAGTCTCCACCTCTTTTGCTGCCTTCAACACTATTTTCATCACCATCAACATCTCCCCTATTTTAGGAGTAGCTCTCAAACTTGTAGAGTGATTTCTTTCTTATTGAATGAGTTGTGCTCTCCTATTAATCCTCTTTTCACCACTAGATGAACTACCAACCCTTTCAAGA
The DNA here is from genome assembly GCA_007258455.2 of Sequoia sempervirens. NCBI lineage: Eukaryota > Viridiplantae > Streptophyta > Pinopsida > Cupressales > Cupressaceae > Sequoia > Sequoia sempervirens. Next base: position 399,364,869 of record VDFB02193867.1, read on the forward strand.
CACTTCCAAGATGGATTTCCATATTCATTACAAGCATAACATCTCCCTAAAAAATCATTAGTGTTTCTACCACCACTAAACCTTCCTCTACCTTCCTCTATCTCCTCTAGTTTCAACTCCTTGCTACTTACATTTATTTTCTCCTTCTTTTTATTCCAATGGTTTCTTTGGTGTAGGGATTGTTCCTCTCCCTCTTGCAATAGTAGCACCTCTTCCTCTCACTAATTTATCTTGTATCCTTTTAAGATTCTCCTCCACCCTAATTGCTAATTGAAAACATTCTTCCATAGAATTTAGGTTAGCAACAACAAGTTCATCTTGTATATTAAATCTCAAACCACCTAGATATTTATCCACCTTTTCAGCATGATCCTCATCCCTTCTTGACCTTATACTTAATTTATAAAACTCACTTGTATAAGACTTGACATCTAGATCTTTTTGTTTCAATCCTTGCAACTTCTTATACAATTGAACTTCATAATCCTTTATAAAAGAGACTTACCTTTCAGTTTTTGCAACATCTTGTCTCATGAAGTAATCCTTGACTTTCCTTGCTTTCTTCTCTCTGCTTGCTCATAGTCCCACCATAAAAGAGAATGTCACTTGAGTTTTTTTTTCCACCTTCACCATCTGCTCATCTAAAATGTCTTCACTTTAAAATTAATTATTCATAGCAGCAGTCCAATCAAGAAATTATTCTTCATTTAAATTACCACCATACATAGGAAGATCAAATTTTACCTTATGAGAATCACCTTTCACTACTTTGAGCATCTTTACCATCCTCTGATCTTCAGGCTCTAGTTCCTCATCAACATCTTCATATTCTTCATCATCTTCTTCTATTTCACTTTCTTCATTCTCATCTCTTCTCTTCTTTGTCTCTAAGGAAGCAAGCCTTTCCAACACTACATTATGTGACTGCAAACACTTAACATGCTTCTCCTTCAAATCCTACAACTCTATAGTAGCACCAACACCCTTCAGAGGAATCTTCACAAACTTATCTTTTCACCTTCTATATTCAATCCTACAAAATTAAATCAAATCACCAAAAAAAGACCTTGTCCCTGTGCTCTGATACCACCTAATGTAAGCAAGGTGTTGATGACACAAGCAACCTCAAACTGATCATACCTTGACAAGAAAGCAACCTATGCAACTCAACTCTCACAACTTGGTTCAACTACTCAATAAGAGGCTTGCAGCCCTCCAAAAACCAACCTTACACAAATAATTTAGATAAGGTCATACCAAGTCCCAAAAAAAATCATTTAAGACTTCTCACAGATCCCCAATCATAATTCCAAAAGAAATCTAATGGTCTCTTTGCAAAAATATAGAGATTCATTAAACTTCCCTACTCTAAGGCTACTAAATTAGCCTAAATTAACAAAGAGGTACCTTTTAAACACTTTTTTTTCACCAAATCTCCACAAAAAGTCAACAATTAGGTATGAAAACACCAAATTCCATTATTTAGTCATAGGTATAGGGCTTCTAAATCAATACACCATGAAACCCTCAATTCCCATACAAACTTCTAGGGTTTAGTGGAAATCAAACTACCCGGGCTTCCTAGACACAACTAATACTTCAAATTCCTTTCATATACTCTGTACATGGTCAAAAATCCATCAAATAGACTATTCATTCACTGATTTGTCAAAACACCACCTTGACATCACCATTTCACATGGAAAAATGTATTATTTGACCCCAAGGTATCATCCTAGACCAAAAAAATTTCTTCCCTTTATTCATAAGACATATTATCACCTACTCTACTATTGAAACATGTCAATCCACCAAGTAACAAATCAAGACAATAGGTGGATTGACAATTACATTATTTAAATTGCTATCAAACCCTTAATACTATGATAACAGGCTGCTACAGAAGATATTGAAAATCTTCCCCAACATTTTGAGTTAGACACTCAAAATGAGTTCAACTGAAATATAATTAATGTATCTGCATAAAAAAAAGGATTTAGAACATCTAGAACCTATACGGGTCTGTATAGAAAGAATAAAATTCAGAATTATAGAAAAAACTACAAAAAACGTTGTGTTTCTTAGAATTGATTTCAATGTAAAACTTCAACAACCTGTTTGAGCCTTCCTGAGGCCCTTAAATACAATTTAAAATAAAAAAACCAATGGTATAACTCCTCTAACTTCCTTTTAAAATTCTAGTCCCTTCCTATTCCCTTAATATTGTATTTTGACAACTTTGTTTTTGCACTTGACAACATTATTGTGCAATTTTTACAAACTTGACACCTAGGACTCCAAATCACCCTATTACATCATAAATGGTTTTTTAAGAACTTATTTAGATTAAATAAAATAAAACACCCCCCATTAACCTATTGACCAACCTATCATCATTCAAGTGATCAAATTTTGTTAATAAGGCCTAGGTGCTCCTACACCAGATCTCAAGGCCCACATTCTGCATATTCTCCTAGTTTTGTGCGTGCTCTGAAAAAAATTAGCATTTTGATGATCTTGTGAAGTGTGCAAGCATTTTTTTCACATTCCACCACCTTTTTCATGATCTTTCCACAACCTTTGCATGAAATAGCAGAGTTTTCATGTTGAAAGGAATATATATAAATTCAAGTTTGAATTCTAGTGAAAAATAATATACAATTGAAGTTTGGAGGGGAATAGGCTTTTGAAAAGGTCAAATTGTTAAGGATTTTGAATAAAGAAGAAGATAAGGCTACATAATTGGGTAGAACTCCTCCATTTGAAACTCTGGGTTTTTAGGTATGTGAATTCTTTACACATTTTCTTTCATTCTATTATGGCTTTTTTTCATTTTTGTTATTTTGCATATTCCATGTTGATCATTGTTTGTTTCATTATAACCTTAGGTTGTCAATGCACATTTTAAATTACACAATTCTATACACTTTCCAATTACATTTTTAAACCACATCTCTTTGAGGCATTTTTCTATTAAACAATTGACTTACCTTGTTTATGCTTCCACATTTTGTATACACATATATATGACATACGTTTTAAGGAAGTAAAATAAAACATAATTTCTCAATCCTTTATTATGGATGTGTATACAAGTCTCTAAAGCTTCCATTGAGGTATTTTATCAAATAGTTATACCAAGTAGCTAATTGCATTATCTATGCTACCAAATTTTCCATACATGTCTCTAAAAATTGGAATATACTCCCCTCACATTGATGTATCTTAGAAACTATTTTTTTTTCATCTCTATTTCTAAATTTACCTCATCACTAAACCTACCTCATCACTTTTAGTTGTGACATATTTTAAATGTTTCCTTGATTAGTCTACCTACAAAGGATTCTAACCCTTCTCTTCACTATTACAAGACTCTTTACTCAAGGCTAAGTTAGCAACATTGGGAAAGGTGCAAACTATCTTGTAATAATGGCTCAAAATGGAAGCATGGAAAATCATTTGAATTGTTTTACAATAATTTTTTTGTATAAATGTATGTAAAATGAGGTAGCATTTGCAAGCTAATGAGCTAGGAAAGATAGTGAGCTCACTCACTAGCTTGCTAATGTGATAGGGTTGAGAAGGTAGGGACAACATATGCCTCATATAAATCAGGTCTCACGGTGACCATGAGACCCCATTTCTATGAGGCATACTCTAACCCTGCCATCTCAACCCTACCGTATTGGAAGGCTAGTGAGTGAGACCCCAATGCAGTAGGGTTGAGAAGGTAGGGGCCACATATACCTCATAGAAATGGGGTTTCACAGTGATGTACATCACCATGAGATCCCATTTCTATGAGGCATATCCTTACACTACCATCTCAACCCTACCACATTAGCAAGCTAGTGAGTGAGCTAGCTTTCCAATGCTCCACTAGCTTGCCAATGCGGTAGGGTTTAGAAGGTAGGGGCAGCGTATGCCTCATAGAAATGGGGTATCATGGTGATATTGCCAATGTGGTAGGGTTGAGAAGGTTGGGGCAACATATGCCTCATAGAAATGGGGTCCCAGTGATGATACCACCATAGACCCCATTTCCTATGAGGCACACACTACCCCAGTAGTATATCACCAGCGAGACCTACTCTATGAGGTACACATTGCCCCTCACCTTTCAAACCCTTACCACATTGGAAAATAGTAAGTGAGATAGCTCAACACTCCACTAGCTTCGTTAACATGGTAGGGGTAGGGTATGCCTCATAGAAATGGGGTTCCATGGTGATGAATATCACCGTGGCACCCCATTTCTATGCTACATCACCATGGCACCCCATTTCTATGAGGCATACCCTACCCCTACCTTCTCAACCCTACTGCATTAGCAAGCCAGTGAGTGAGCTAGCTTGCCAATTCTCCATACTCAGCTTGTTATCGCGGGAGGCTGAGGCATGTATTCCCCTCAAGGTGTTTGGGCCATCACCATGATGATCCTCATTTCTACGAGAACACGCCAAATTCCTCTACCTTCAACCCTATCACATTAGTATTAGTGAGTGAGCTAGCCACAATGCTCCGTTAGCTTTCCAAGGAATTTGAATTCACATGCCTTGTCCATGATTTCATTTTGAGCCTATCTTGTAATCATGGCATGCCGCATTACCACATTTCTTTAAGGCATTCCATAAAAAAAAAATTCTTTCATTGTCTCATATTCATCCACCTTTGACTCATCATTCTCTTCACAAAGCTCTTAATACAAACACCCAAAATCACCATGAGAGCCCATTTCTCAGCGAGGCATATGCTACCCTACCTTCTAAAACCCCATCGCATTAGTAGGCTGCGAGGAGCTTTCAGCTTCTCCAATGCTCCACTAGATTGCCAAGGAATTTGAATTCACATGCCTTGTCCAGCTTCCATTTTAAGCCTATTTTGTGTAATCATGGCAGCCACATTACCACATTTCTTTAAGGCATTCCATCAAAAAACAATTCTTTCATTCTCTCATATTCATCCACCTTTGACTCATCATTCTCTTCACAAATCTCTTGATATAAACACCCAAAACATCATTGTGAGAGGCCATTACTATGAGGCATACGCTATCCCTACCTTCTAAACCCTATCGCATTAGTAGGCTAGTGAGTGAGCTAGCTTGCCAATGCTCCACTAGCCTTCCAAGGAATTTGAATTCACATGCCTTGTCCATGCTTCCATTTTGAGCCTATCTTGTAATCATGGCATGCCACATTACCACATTTCTTTAAGGCATTCCATCAAAAAACAATTCTTTCATTCTCTCATATTCATCCACCTTTGACACATCATTCTCTTCACAAAGTTCTTGATATAAACACCCAAAACTGAGACCAGGGAATTTTGCAACTTTGAACTCCACTATGCATAATACAATATTAAAATGGTCTAACAAGACCTTATTTATAAGAAAACACCTAAAAATAATTACATAACCAAGATTGACAAAACTTGAAAATTGGACTCCTATGGTGCCCCTGCACCACCTTTGTCTATGCTAGAAATACTCTTGTACAAGATGATTATAAGTATTTTTTATGAAGCATTGAATGAAATATATTTCATTTATTTGAATGGACAATTTTTTAGGAACTAATATTCATCTCATTACCATGCTATAGGTAAAATTATCCACCATGCTGAAGAAACAAAGAATGAATAAACTAAAAAACAAAGAGTATGAAACCTTCAAAGAAAAGGAGAGAGAATGGGTCGTGACATATAGTGAAAATAAGAAATTGGATACTATTGATGAAAACAATCCAATTCAAGAGGAACCTCAACCATTAAAAAGGGAACAAACATTGGCAGCACAAAGGGCACAAATGTGAAAGAGTCATGGTAGGATAGATTCAAATACCATAGTTGGAGACACTCTGTCTACCATAAGTGAATACAAAGGGACACCATTAAGCATGATTAAATATGGAGGGACACCATCTACCGTAAGTGAATATGGAGGGACACCATCTACCGCAAGTGAATATGGTTGGACACCATCCACCACATCTCAAGTTAAGAGTACATCATCACTTGGATTTGAATAAGAAGGTATACCATCATCCCCACATGAACCTCAAGGTATGTCTTCTACTCCACCCTTGATCAAAGGTATACAATCTAGCCCACCTCAATTAAATATTGACGAAATTTCTAATGTTGAATTGTATGTACCTATGTGAACACTACCTAGAACTTTGTGTAGAAATCCAAAGTATTTAATTAATATTGATGAGGATATTTTTTAGCACATGGAAGGTAAGATTTCAGCACACACTTGTAGAAGATATGATGATAAGATTTAGAAATTCTTATTTGAAAGGATAAATGAGACCAGAAGATGTCAACTATTTGTTGAAATTATGTGAGGTATAAAGTATAGAAACATCATGAAGACTCTTGGGTTGAGAACATCAAATGCATCAAGTGAAAACACTATTGTGAAGAATCTAATGGATGTTTATGAGAGTGTGGGTAAGACCTCACACTCAAAGGATAGTAATGTCACTTGATGTGTCATTACATCAACTTTGGTAAGTATTCAAACAAAGAGAGATCATCTCATTAGAAAAATGAGTGAACAAATGAGAATTAGTAGAAAAACTTTATGAAAATCCGTTCAAAGGAAACAAAGTGATGCAAGAGCATCCAGTGGTGTAAGGGCAATCTTGCATCACCCAAAAATAGTTAAATTTCAATTTTCTCTATTTTAGATGTTTTTACATTTTTGAAAACCCTTTTTGTCATAATGAAATTCCCAATTTATGGTTTTTATTTTCTATTCCTGGGTGGAAAGATATTGCAGTTTTAGTTTCCCAGATTTGCACCTGAAAATCTTCCGAGTTCAATTTGAGGTACTTAGATTTCTCGGATTGGCCCCAAAACTTGCTGAAATTAGTGTCACAAATTTTAAGTGCGTTATTGACTTCGTGACCTTTCCAACTATTCAAACGGTTCGTAAATCAGAGTCCCGGATCAAAAGTTATGGCCCCGGGAAGTTGGTGCACTTTCTAGAAGATACAATTGCAAATGCTCTTTTGAAATTCGAACTTCATGTTGTAAATTTTTGGAGCCAAACCACCTAAACTCAAATTTGAATGTTGTTTTGGGTCCAAACTAAAGAGGAGCTCTATTTATGGGTGGGTTTCTAATTTTTGGGTAACTTTTTTGGGGACAAGCTCGCATATTGCGAAAGGGTGATTCTGTAGCTTTCTGTAACTTGCATGTGTTGTAGAACTTGGGGATTTGAGATCCTTTACATGTAAGAAGCTCCATTTTCTGAATAATAAAATTATTCTCTTATTTTTGGGTTATTTTCTAAGTCTCGGGCTGCACCCTCATCACAAAGAATTCAAGGCATTGATTCAAATGAATTATGAGAATTCTCAAAGAGATCACCACAAAAAGATAAAAAAAATGTTGAAGCATTAAGAAAACTAATTGAAGAGTATTGGAAGAATAAAACAATGCCATCTTTGAATCAAAGGGATGTGGTAAGAAGGAGAATTGGTAGTTGGAACTGTGAGCAACATCCAAAGAATTTTTTGGATACAACTCAAACCCAATTTTTTTGTAAATTTCAAAAGGATTATCCTCAAATTAGTATTTGTCAAATATTTTTTGAAATGATTAAACCTTTTTATGTCAAGGTAAATCACACATGCATTACTTGTTAATGTAGACCACACATTGAATTCTCTAGCCATTATGATGCTTATCATTCTATATGTTTAGATTTGCATACTAACGATGTTTTATAGGATTGTGGCATAGAAGACCCACCAAAATCTTCAATAGATTTCTTATCAAAAATTTTATGTGAAATAGAGGATGGCCAAATAATCTACAGGACATCACACTTAGATGGTTCATGCAAGATTTGTGGTGGCTTGGAGTGTATGCCAGTATTTCAACATATGGAAAGCACAAATGAGGTGAGACATAAACTAGTAGAGTTCAAGAAGTATAAAATAGTGGCATATGCTACAAAATATGGGTCTCAAGCAAAAATGTGTAATTTGGTTATTTAGAAGATTCTAGTGTATCAGTTTATTTCCATGTTTTGTGGCAATATAGTTTATGAGTATGCAAGGCATACCCATAGAGCCTAATGGCTAGACACACAATTCAAGCTATGCAAGGAAACCTTTCCAATTGGAAACATAGTATCAATGGTTGAATTTGTAGAGAAATACACTCTACAACCACAACATGAGGTGTAGTCATAGTATTACAACTCCACAAAAGTTTTGATATTTTTGCACATAGCATTCATTCATGCAGCTGATAGTATAGAGGACCAAAGGAAGGTATTGAGGGAGCATCACTTTTATATTAGTGATGATCACACACATTCTCCAGAGTTCATGCAAGGTTGCTTCCAAATGTTCTAGAGTGATTTGGCTTAGAGGGGCATAACATAGGGTCGGAATTTAATATGGTTGGATAACTGTGCAACACAGTTCAAGAACTCGTGCATGTTCTATTGGTTGAGTAGGGTGCATTTCATTATAGGTGTTCAACATATGTGGAAATTTTGTGAGGCCAGGCATGGAAAGGGGAAACATGATGCTACAAGAGCATGCATGAAAAGAGCATTAGCATGAGAAGAGTTAAAGTATAAAGATAGTGCAAACTTGACAGATGCAAGATCAATCGTCGAGTGGTGTAATGCTTCCATGGGTCCAGATAATGAAGGTGCATCTTCAGTTCATATTTTTTTTGTTGATGGATGATACTAACATTGCACCATATGAAGATTGTTGTACACTAACTGGATCGAGTGAGCTACACTCTTTCCTTAGCTCAAATGCAGGTTCATGGAGTATCGATACATGGAAGATGGCATGCTTTTTTTCTTCATGTACAATGCAAGCCTGAAATGATTGTGAGTTATGGGAGTGGGTTGAAAAATGGTTAGCAAGTTATCTTAGCCCATTTCACACGTATCGCCCTTCGAAGACATTAAAACTAACACAGATGGAATGATCGGCCAACTTTGACCATGTATTAGATCTAGTTCAACTAGGTAATATATCTACTTGCTTAGTTTTTGAAATTCCATTTTGATGATCTTACTTTGTAGTGTATTCATAATGTTGACTAATTTCAAGAGATTTTCTGCACATATCAATGCAGGGCATGTTTATGCAGTTATTGCAGATGAAGACAACAAAGAGTGAATAAACTATTACTTGTGTCATTGTGTTGAAGCCAAAAATAAATTGGAGGCCCAAATTATAGATGGAGAAAACATCAAATACCCTATAGGCTCAGTTGTTGTTATTGGAACATGGCTTAGAATGTACCCACATAAGAGTTTTAAACATTGGTTGTTTTAGTACTTTGACACACATCGTAAGATTCTTCATTACTCGAACCTTGTTGTGGAATACAATGTTCATTTGAACAAATATTGGGGTAGACCTTTGAACAAGACCTTGGGGTAGACTTTGACACAATAAAGAGTAGAGCAGACTTGGATGGTTCATTGGATTAATTTGTAAGTATGCACATTGGTTCTTATTAATTTATACTTGTATGCACATTAATTTGTTTAATGCCAATTCTATCATCTTCTTTTACTTTTCCTATTTGTAAGTAACCTACTAAAAATTGATTGGTGTGCCCTTGTAGAAAATGCAGATTTATGAGCCATCCAAGAGAATCTCAGTCAGAAAAGAAATGTAACATCCTTATTTTGATTATCTTGAAAAATATCAATTATGATTTTAAGCCATTAAAAAAGTGTGTGTGAAGCTTGGTGAAGGAATTTCAAGTTATTCATTTGAATTTAACCTTGTTATGAGCACCTATGATGTAGACATTATAAGAGAATCTCAAATTTCAATTTATTCAATTCATGAGAGTTGTTGTGTGTAATAGGTATCTCAAAAATCCCAGTGAAGATGTATGACCAGGAGTGACTAAGTTGAGAGATTGACATGCCTATCTATAAGTTCCTTCCATCTATTTTCATTTCATTTCCATTTCGGATGCTCTTTCTTTTTCATCTTTTACTTTGCGTATTTGTAAGTAGACTACTAAAACTTGATTGGTATCTCATTGCAAAAAATGCTGATTTATGATCCATCAAAGAGAATCTCAGCCTAAAAAGCAATGCAACATCCTTATTTTGATAATCTTGACAAATCTAAATTATGAGTTGAAGCCATTATAAAAGAGTGTGTGAAGCCTAGAGAGGGAATCTCAAGTTACTTATTTGAAGTTAACCTCATAATGAGCACCTATGATGTAGACATTATAAGAGAATATCGAATGTATGAGTGAAATTGTAAAAGATTTGTGAGAATGAAGTACCTAAGGCATTGTATGAGATTTACTCAAATACTAAAATTTGGTGTAGGGACACCAACATTATTGAGAAAATTTGGTCCATGAAAGTCTTAAGTTAGTTTTGTGTTTTTAGTTTTTTCAATTGAATAAGGTCATATTAGACCAATTTATAATGCAATAAGTCATGTTAATTTCATTGAATTTTTCTATTACAAACCAATTTCTCTTGTAATTATGTGTGTTTCATTGAATTTTTCTATTACAAACTATTATGCTTGGCCGTATAGAAGTATTATGTCTTGAAATATTTTCCAATTGGTAGAGATAGGTGTTAGCTCCATTTTGGATTTGGAGTGAGGGAAATTCATTGAGTTTTAAGAATTTTATTGTCAAATTACTGATTGTGGGTCTGTACAGCCAGCCATAAGGGTTTGAAGACTAAAAATGAATACATGACTCATTCCACCTCTTTTTTATCTCTTTGGCTTGGTGTAATGAGTCTAAAATGGTAGGATTAGATGTAGGAATAAGACTTAGGAGTAGGGAAATTTTTTAGGAATGTTTTTGGTTGTTGTCCCAAAGGAAATTGGGTTAATTTTGGCTTCAAAATGGAGTTTATATGTTGGGTTTTGGTGAAATTGTCTTAGGAAAAATTGGGATATGATTGATTTGGCATGAGCAGGAACTTATTGAAGTTTTTGAAGCTTTGGAAGGGTAGGGAAGGTGATTGAGTGCCTGGGCATGATGCCCTAATTATCAAAATGTTTATGTGGAGTGAAATTTGATGGTTAGAGGAGGGAAGTTGTAGAAACTCTTGGGGGAAGAAAATTTCGATGAACCTAAAACATGTGCAGACATAGCTAAAGGTGTTTCAGGTCTTGGTTGGTTGTGTAGAAGCCTCGAATAATGTTTTTCGATAAACCCCTTTGGAATGGAATAAAGTGAGGGTTTCATGTTTTAGTGTCATAGGAAGTGATTCTTATAGCAATATAGGGAGACAATAAACTCACTTACACAATACAAAAGAACTCCAAACTCCATCCTTCCCTCAGAACTCAATCTTAGCTTATTTTCAACTTTTCACCTAGTCACTCTTGTAGGTTTGCAGACCTATTTTTCCAACCTTAACTCTCAGAATTCCTTAACAACCTCTACAAAAAACCACCATTTTAGGCACACATTTAAGCCTTCTTTAACATACATCAATTCCTCATAAGAATCCTTTGGATCAACTTTCACAAAAAAAGAAAACTATGTTGTCTACAAGGCCAATTAGGACAAATTAACAAAGCAACCCCCCCTTTATTTTTCCTATCACATGCAAACCATCATTGGAAAACATTAACTTGTATACCAAACCACTAATTCCTCCACTTTTAGGTTTTGGAAAGGTTTTATTGAAAACTCAGATGCCAAACCTTCCCACAGCCAACCAAATCCTAAAACACATTCAAAAAGGTTTGCACAAGTTTAAAAGTTCAAGAGATATTGCTACCCACAAATATTTCTTCAAACCTTAGCACTAAACCATAATTTTCCACTAAAAAATGCACCATTTGAAATTTAGGGCATCACCTAAAAACCCTCTATTCACCTCCCTTGCACAAAACAAAATTGCACGCATATTTTATAACCCTAACTAAGCCTTTCCACTGAGTTACAAAAGCATACAGTGGGTGGAAGGTTTAATATGAAATTTTAATGCACTCAAAACCATTAAAATATGGTATATAGACCAAACCTCAGTAATTAGCTTCTAAAATGCACAAATCACTTGAAATCTAACCAAACCAAAATTAAAATGGAGTTAAGTATGCTTCCCACCAAATTCCATTCAAAAGAGACCACAATCACCCTATACGAAACTGTATAGTTCAAGGAAACATCAGATTTTTGGTAAAAATACATAAAATTGCAAGGAAACAATGAATTTTATTGATCTTCTTCTAATTGCATGGTACGTTTATGCTAGGCATGGTACATTTATGCTAGGAATGGTCCTCTTTCAAACCCAAATATACAAAATTTCTTTGAGCTATGTTCAAATGGCTTGATCTCTTTAGGGTCCAAAGTGCAAAAGGGAAACAATATTTGACGGGGTATTACTCAAAAAATGTGGTGCTTATAAAATTTTCCTTTGATCCTACAAGATCACATTGAGACCCTCTATAGTAACCTCTCTTAGTTTTTGTTATCTCAGAGTAGTTTTCCCATGGTGTCCAATTTTCACTTGATGGAAAAAGTGTCAAATGCAAGCAGTGCAAAGTGGTACAACTTTCATTTTGTAACTCGTGTGACCAAAAAGACTATTCCAAAAAATTTGAATAGGTATGTTTATGCTATTCATGGTCATCTTTTGCACTCAAACATGCAGAATCGCTCCGAGCTACATTCAACTAGACCAATCCCTTAAGAG
>VDFB02193867.1:399377665-399480508 GCA_007258455.2 Sequoia sempervirens
CAACAGGCAAATATTCCAACCAAATATTCCCGGCAGAATATTCCGTTCATTTCCAGCAGAGAGGGCGCTTTTTTCCATGACGGCCAGAATCCCGTCAAATTTAAGCACCTGTAGTGCTGGCATCATCAATACATCAGCGATGACGTCAGCTACTCTTTGAAATTTTTGCCCCCTTCACCGTTGGGCCCTTTGATTTTTCAGTCGAACTTCAAGCGCTCATATCTTGCTCATTCTGACTCCTTTTTTCGAGCAATTTTTTTATTTGGGCTAGAATTTCGTGCTCTACGCACTGGTGCAATCATTTTTTGTTTTTGGTGCCTGGTTTTTTCAGAATTTGCAGATTCTCACAGGTGTTGCTGCTTCGTCCTCGTTTTGAGAACTGAGCTCATAACTTGCTCCTATGGTAACATTTTGGGTGTGCAATTTTTTGAAAGTGCATGATTTTTGTGTACCCTCAAAAGCACTAGAACACCCTATTTTGTACCAAAAAATTTTACTTTGATATTGTGGCCTATTTTGGCATTTGTAAGCACTAAGATCAAGTCTAGCTTGTTGTTCTTGGCATCTAGCAACTGTAAACACACTAAATATAAAGTGCCAAATCAGATATTGCTTGGGGGTTTCTTGATTGAGTGATTTGGGGGTAATCTTGCAGTGATTTTTTGCATTCTTTTCCTTGATTTGTGTTCTTGCAATGGGGAGATCTCAAATTGAACCCCTAAATCCACATAATTATGCTACATGGAGAAAATCAGTAACAAACTATCTCATGATGAAAGGTCTAATAGGTCATCTAAAGGACAAAATTCCAAAACCTACAGATGCTAAAGAATTGGCAATGTGGGAGATTGATCGTGAGAAAACACTTGGATGCATATGCTCATTAGTCTCATTTGATTTGCAGTTTCATATTGAATCATGTACTACACCTAAAGAGGTATGGGATACTTTTGAGAAATTGTATGGCAAAACATATAAGATTAGAGGCTATCAGATTGAGAATGATTTGATGAATCTCGATCCTAAAAGTTTTGACCACATCCAAGACTACATCTCCAAAATCAAGCAACTAAGAACACAGCTGAAAGAATGCACTATTGAAAAAGAGGATTTACAATTGATTCTGAATGTGTTATCCAAGCTTGGTCCTGAGTATTCAGTGTTTGTTTCTGGCTTTCATACCCATCGACTTTCTATGGGAGCATCATATGTTGATCCTAAGTTTGATGACTTTGCAAATCTCCTAATCCAAGAGGAAGCTAAGTTAATGAACATGGGTCTAATCAAGTCTTCCAAACCACAAGCATTGGTGGCAAATGAGTCTAAGGTACAGAAAGAATTAGAGAATCTTGATAAGAAGCAAAAGAAGAAAAAGAACAAGCCACATAAAGAATCAGAATCCTCATCATCAAAAGGAGAATCATCTAAGAAGGAGAGGCCTTTTTATGCATATTGCAAGAAGGATGGACATGAAGAACACCATTGTTATAAGAAGGATATTGATGAGTTGAAAAATCTTCTCAAAAAGAATCACATTGATTTTCCTTCTAGAATGTCTGAATCTTCTTCTCCTTCTACTTCAAAACAGTCTAAAAAGGACAAAGGTCAAACATCAGGATATAAAGGACAAGCTCTTTGTGCCCATTCAAGTCCAAGATCAGGGAGATGGCTTCTAGATTCAGGAGCATCTCATCATATGGCATCTTCACAGACTATCTTCTCTTCATTTCAACCTTGTTCTATGTCTCCTATCTTGATGGGAAACAACACATACATGAGTGTAATAGGGAAGGGATCTATTAGCATTGGGGAAAACACTTTTCAAGATGTCTTGTGTGTTCCTCATTTGACGAACAATCTGCTTTCCATATATCAGATTACACATGGTGGAGATGGGAGAACTGTGGAGTTCACTCCTGATTTTGTTATCATTCGTGACTTGGAGACTAGAGAGATTATTGCTACTGGGGTGGTTGATCATTCATCTCAGTTGTATTCCTTGGTACCAAATTTTGGTTTCGGCGCGGTGACACACTGCCTCGACCGCTGATCACAACTATGATCTCGTGAGGAGACATTTGGCTTTTGAACTTTGGGAATCCTCACATCAGATCTAGTTCTTGAGCCTTGCATTTCATCTCCTCCATCTACTATTGCAGTTGATGCTACTTGCGATTCAACAGTTTTGGCTCCTAGTGATTCAGTGCAACAGGACATGCATAGTCTTCCAGATATGGCTACTTTGGATGGCTTTCTGATAGGTATTTTAGACTTGTTTGTGGAGTCTCATCTTGCAGATTTGAGGACAATTATCTATATCATTCATATCTTCTTTGATGAAGATGAACCTTCTTCAAAATTGTTGTGAGGGAACACCTTTGATCCTCTTTGTTCATTCCCTCTACATGATCATTCTTTTCTCAAATTGGCGGAGGTGGATTCTTAGACAGCACCCTGGAGGAGGCCTCTACTAGATGTTGGATTTTCCTCTTCAGCAGTGTGGCCTAGAATGCCTGATTGGAGTGGTTCAACTTTCTGCATCAACATGGAGACACTTGAGCATGCTTCAGAGACATCATCATCCATCATCCATGATATCCTACATACATCCTTTTTGGTTTTGTTTCTTCCTAAGGGGAGGAACATTGTTCTAAAAGATCGATCATCTTCATCATTCAATGTCGAGCTTCTACCATTGCAGGAGACTCAACATTGAGGGGGGGATTCCTTGTCTCTCTTCTAATTCTCTCTTATGGGGGGGTATTTTTCCTCACATGGGGTTTTAACCTTCTCATGCATCATTGAGAGCATTTCTATTTTTGTATTTCATCTCTCTTTTGAGGGGGAGTTTTTCCCCATGAGGTTTCTCTTTCCCGCCAGGAGAGATTGCATTGCATGTGCCATGGGTACCCTAACATGGCCCAGCAGCCACCCAATCCATCTTGCATTGTTTGCATTTCAGGTATATTCCCTCCCTAAGTTGCACTTTAAGGGGGTTTTGTGTACTAAATGTGTTGTACTTTTGTCCTAGGTCATAATTTCTCATGACCTTAGTTAAGCTTACTTAGGGACCACATAGGAGGTTGTTGGAGATTTTCCACTTTTGGTGGACTTGACATGTCATTACCACATCACTTCCACCTTTTGTGGACACATCATGTGATTATCTCTCCACCTTTTGTGGAGTGATAGGTCTTCATAGTTGTCTCATGTCATAAGATTACGACACTTGTCATAATCTTATGCCCTTCTATGTTCTCACCTTGGCTATATAACCAAGGGGTATCTCTCATTGTAAACAATCATGATCATAATCATATTATATCAATGACATTGAATACAGTTTATTCTTGTCATATTCTCTCTCTCTTTTCTTGTGCTTTCCATTTGGTCCATAGATCTTGGGTGGCAGCCATAGCCAATTCTAACACAAAGGAACAAACCAGTGTTGACAATTAGATGAAGCTTCAATCATCAATCCAACTAGTTGTGGATTAGATCTAGGCTAAAAGAGAATGTGTACTCACTTTGGGGTGACAAAACACATGATGGTCTATTGGGTGAGAAGGCCCAAATGTACTCACTCTGGGGCCACAAAACTTCTAATAATCAGTGGGGTGAGAAAGCCCAAAAAGGTAAGACACATATGGGTGAAGCCACAATAGTGGTTTACAATTTGATGGAGGAAGGAAAAATGAGAAAAAAATTACCCCATGGAAAATTTTTTGATTCTAGGGGTTTGTACGAACTTGAATGTTTGCATGAAACAAAAATGGGTTCACTCAAACTAGGGTTTGAGTAAACCCATTCAATGCTTTTGCAACCCAAAAAGAAATCAAAATAAATGTAATGAAGGTGGTTCGCTTGAACCAACCTAAACCTTGATTCTCCCCCTTAGACACAAACAAAACCTAATTCTCTATACTTCAAAGTTTGGTTTGAGGACAAAAATGGAGGATTCTTCAAAAACATAACTAGAATCAGGTAGTCCTCGAAACAAGCTATCCAACAAACATAGTTTTAATATGTTTTGGTTTCATTATGTATTTGTTTTTTTAGTTTTATTAAACATAGGTTTTTCATTGAAAATGAAGGTCTTTGTCCTGCAGAAGTGGAAAAATAGCAGATTATCAATTTTGTTTTTTGAAAAATATGAGTGCACTAGATATTTAAGTCCTTGGTCCAACAAAAACAAGAAGAATTTCGATAGATACAAAAAAAGTTATGCATTATACGGTCGTGCTATGTCTGAATTGTAATTGGTTTGACTTTGATACTTGATTAAAGAAAAAATATTCAATAAAAAACTATCTAGCCAAGTGTAAGCACTAGATATTAGAGCTACAAATCTAAATTTGAAAGAATTAGATTTTTATCCTTCAAGGAAAAAAAGTTATGCATTATATGGTGTGTGTCACTTTTTAAAAATGTTGTTTTCTGAAAAAAGCTAGTTTTTGTGGGAGATGGAAAAAGAAGTGCAATTTGATTCCAAAATTTTTGAAAAAATTATTTTTAGAATCTAGAGAAAAAATGTGATGAGACTCTAGTTTTCATCATCTTCAAATTCCTCACGGTTTAGCCGCTATAGGTGCCTGAATGTGAGGATTTAGTTAAAAATAATAATTTTAATGTCTAGTTTGGCCAAAAATTGTAAACCACTATTGTGGGATCACCCATATGCTAGTTAGTATGCACTCACAAACAAAAAGGTGGTTGTGGGGAAAATTCATGCCGCTACATGGGCTTCCCACTCAACCATATCAAAGTTATACCTCATGATAACTTTAACAAGGTGCCACAAAGCAAAGGAATGTTTATGAACAAAAAGAAAGGGTACCATAGTCATGCAAGTTGTGTTATGCAAGGTGGAAAAGATGCAAAATGTAAAAATTCAAAAATTTAAAATGTAATGATGTTCAAAGGAGTCTTGTTAAGTTCATGTAAGGTTAGTCACTTAAGGAATATTGTATGTAATGTCTCCAAGAGAGGACTAATCTAATAATAGTAAATTCGCCACTTAGGGGATGCAGTGTGTCGCATCAAGCCACCAAGAGGAATGCATTATGCTAAGATAAATCACACTTATGAAGGAAATCATACCCAATGTCATTCAAAAAGTAACAAACACATCATATAAACAACAAGGCTACACTAAGAATGCAAATGAATTATGGTTTAATGTATGCCCCCCACTTTAAAGGAATTGCTACACACTACTATGTGAGCAATATCTTTAAAGTAGAAAAGGAAAGAGAATGCAGAAAGGAAAGTAAGACATGAGAGCCAACTTAGAAAGCCCTATGCCAAGTCATATGTTTCAAAGTTAGGTTGTGTCATATCAAGGAAAACAAAGAAAGGGAGTTGCCCCCCAAAAAAGAAAGCACACCGAACATATAAGGGATCTATGGATTTGGGGTCAATATGTTCGTTGCTGCAATGTTTGTATTAAATATCTCAGAACTGTCATCATTCCCTAAATCACATAGAACTGGAAGAATGATACAAAGAGAGAAAATACAAAAGAAAAATCTGTTTTGGGTCAACATGGAAGAGAATTGCGGTCTCAATGCCTTGCATCGTCCCCAAAAGGAAAACACAAGAGAAAAGAAAGAAAATGAAAGAAAATGAAAAAGATTTTGGGTCAACATGAAGGAGACATTTCGGTCTCAATGCCTCAAGCGTCATCCCCAAAGGGAAAACACAAGAAAATATAAAGAAAAAGGAAAAGAGACTTTTTGGGTCAACATGGAAGAGACATAGGGCATCTCTATGCTTTGCGTCATTCCCACAAGGAGAACACGAAAAAAAATAGAAAAAGACAAGGACCTTTTGGGTCAACATGGAAGAGACATAGGTCATCTCTACGCTTTGCGTCATCCCCACAAGGAGAACAAAAAACAAAAAGAGAAAAAGACAAGGTGAAAAGCGATGTATGACATATAGAAGAATAGAGGTACAAATAGAAGTTCACAAAGAGAGAGAAAACATCAAACACACATTACAAGAGAACATGATACACACATAAAAAGAAAGATGAAAAGGAACAAGTAATGCAAATGTAAGTCAACTATTAACTGAGTTATTGGTTTCTCAAGCTTAAATAGTTAAGTGGAAAATGAATAACATAGTTAAGAGACAAAGACAAGTGCATTACAAGGATAAAGGATAATAACTAATTGTGTGGACAAGGGAAAAACAAGCATGAGCCAAGGGTGAAGATGGAAAGGGTCATGCAATAGTGAGAATGAAAAGATTTACAATTCTATGGCATGATAAGGCAATGGTATTTTAAGGGATGATAGGATAGCAGTTAGTATCAGTGAAGTGATACTTTTCTAGTATCTCGTTCAAAGTCTGACATGCTTCTATTTGATGTCCAACAATACGATGATATTTTCAATATGGTATGTGGGAATTACGAGGGCGAATGACCAACCTATTTGAAGGTGGTAAGAGTATAAGACCTTTGTTTAAAATTAGTTGAAGTCTTTGTTCACATTCAAGTGGATTATGTGTGGGAAACTTTAGCTTCTTCAATTTGTAAGGTCTTTTTCGTTTGCTAGATTTTCCTTGTTCATGAATAGGAGGAGGAGGACCCCTAGGGATCCTAACATCCTTAGCATTAGAAGGAGAAAATGGTTGTTCACATGGAAGGAGAGTATTCAAGTCAGGAGGATCATTCAAGATCATTGTACTAGCATCTCGAAGTCTTTGAGGTTGAAAAGGATGTCTATCAGGATGAGAAGGATCTTGATATCCTAGTCCTGTTGTATTTGCTTCTGTTGGGGTTGGGTCAAGAATTTGATGATGTTATGTTCATTGTTTGTGTCACAACCTTGTTTACTTAAAATAGTAAAGCCTTTACCATATGTTTCTTCAAGGTTGATAGGAGTGTTTATGACTTTGTGAGTGTAATATGGTGGTGGTTGTGTTTTCTTAAAGGAACTAGGTTCACTTGAAAGAGGAACCTTAGGTCCATCATTGATTTTAGGATGTAAATATGCAAAATGATCAGGAGGTGTAATAGGAGGAAGGTCTTGTGATTTCATGGATGGATAAAATGTTGCATTGGCTTCTAAGTTATCAAGGCAGTCATTGTAGAACTTGTTCATGCTAACATCATCTGTTCATGCTAAGATCATCTTATACAATGATGTCTACATCATGAGGAGGACAATCATGGGGAGTTGAAGGAGAATGAGGAAGTTCAATGTCATTAGGGTCATAACCAAAGGTACAATTGGACATGTCTACCAATGATTTTAATGAATTCCAAAACTTATTGAAAGAAAATGCAATGATGTAAATAAACTAAGATGCAATAAATGAATAAAAATAGAGATTCTGGAAATTAAAACAGAATACATGAACAAGAAACTATAATGCAGAAAAATGCCAAAAAGATGCCAAAAATGTTGTTTAAAAAGGACAGAGGAACTGATTCGCCTTGGGTGGCGAATGAGTCCTAGTATGCAAGTTTTTTTTGTGTTTTTCATAAATTTAAAGATGGTTCTAATGCTTTACAAAATGCAATGAAGGATGCAAAATGCATATTTTTCAATATTTTCAATGATATGCAATGCAAAAATGAAATCTAAACAAAGTTGTCACTAATGCAATATGAAAAGGCCTAGAATGCAAAAACAAAACAATGTCCTACTTGAATGTTGATGCAAATGTAATCTAGGATGCAATATTAAAATGAAATAAAAAATGCAAAGTGTTAAAAGTCGGGTTCACCAAAATGAATCATAGATTTTTGGACCTAATGTACTCTCTAACTCTTCTAGGGTTTTTCACCTAAAAGGAGAGAGATTAGATCCAAAAATGCTAAGGGTTCACTCAAATTATGTTATACAAGATGTTGTCTAAGCTAAATGAAGTAATATAAATGTGATTTAATGATCTAAATGAATGAATATGAATGAAAAACTAAGATTTATGCTATGTTTGAAAACACACTATGATATGCAAATAATGAACTAAATGACAAAATAATGCAGAACAAAAAGAAATATGATGAAATAGTGTGCACTTGGGTAATATTTGATGAATCTAGAGTGTTGTGAATGTCGACTAAATTTACTAAAATTTCATAGTGGGACTCATTCACCTAGGGTGGTGAATTAGTCCTCCACCTGGTGAAAATGTGTCAGGAACGGGTTTCTAATTGTTAGGATTTGGAATCTGACAAAATTCAAATTTTTAGTCTTGAGGTAAGACTCATTTGCCACTAGTGGCAAATCGGTCCTCTCCCAAAATTTTGGAAAATCAAGAGAAAACTCTGCAACACTAGATCTAGAAATGTCTGCTTGTCAGGTTGTTGAATTTAGTTCTACACGAAATGGACAAAAAACCTTCACCAAGCTTGACATATAAATAGATTAACTTGAAGAACCTAGTTGACTTGTTCTCCACTTTTCAACACCTAAATACTTGTTAAATTTGCATACAAAAGTCTATAAACACACATGCAAGAGGGCAAAAATGGTTGAGGGTTAGCAAATAGGGGTTTGCCTTGGTCAAACCCCACTTTGGTAATCAAACCCTTAATAAAATAATGAAATGCAAGAGAATGATAAACTAACAACATGCAAATTCTATCAACTTACCAAACCCTTGATGATGCAAATCTGAAGTAATGTCAATGGATGCTCCAAAATGCTTGATTAATGCTTGATGAAATGTTGTAAGATGCTTGAATGCTTGAAAATTGCTTCAATGAATGCTTGGATGAATGGGGAGGATTAGAGAGATTGTAGGGGATGTAAAATGAGGTGAAAATAACTTATTTATACAATTTTGTGCCTTAGTAACAATTCAAACCTCATCACAGGCCGACATCAAGTGTTTTTGAATAAAAACCTGAAAGGAAATTTAAAATATTTTGAATTTTGGAGTCAAGGGGGACTCATTCACCACCCATGGTGAATGGGTCCCACCTAGGGCTTGAAACTAGGTGTTGGGAATTAAGTTGTATTTAATGTGGTGTGACAGGCTTACATTAAAAAACACACTTAATTAAAGCATATGAGGGAATACAGGGGTCAAATAAGTCATAAGAAAGGGATAAATAAGGGAAATATGCCTAGAAAAGTGTGAATCTTTGTTACAAGACTTTACAACATTTCAAAATAGGACTTGATGATGTGTAAAAAGGGTGATTTTTAGGTGAATTATAATGAATAGAGTCTAGAAGAATGTGGAAATGTTTCACAACACTTCACAACACCTTCACAAGACATCATTATTTGAATTTTAGTACCTAAATATGAATGTTCAAGCCATGTTACATCATAAAATCAAAGCAAAATAGATCAAACACCATGAAATAAGACCTAAAAGGCCATGAAAATGACAAGGGGCCATTTTTCTACGGCACAGGTGTATTTTTTTGTTTTGTTCATCATGTAGACAAATTGATCGTTCCAACACATTAGGATGGGTAGGTTTATGCTACGCAAGGTCCTATTTTGCACCCCAACATGTTAGAACGTTCCAGGCTACACTGCATCGATGATTTATCTTAAGAGATCAAAGTGCTAAAGTGCAACAAACTTTGATGAACTATTACTCAGAAACCATGGAACTTACAAAATATTCGTCAGAAGGTGTAGGGTCATGTAAGGCCCCTCTATAATAAACTCTCAATTTTTCATACCTCCATTCCATTTGCTCATGGTGACAATTGTTTAGTTGATGGAAAAAGCATTAGATGCATGCAGTGTGAAGTTGCAAGGTGGTGTAATTTTTGTTCTATTCATCATGCAACCAAATTGACAGTTCCAACACATCTGAATGGGTAGGTTTATGCTATGCAAGGTCCTATTTTGCACCCCAACATGCCAAAATATTCTAGGCTACATTGCACCAATAATTTCTCTTAAGAGACCAATGTGCAAAAGGGAAAAAAACTTTTGATGAGCTATTACTTAGAAACTGTGGCACTTAGAAACATTTTTTTGAAGGCACATGATCATGTAGTGTCCCTCTGCAACAAATTCTCTAAGTTTTTCATACCTCCAATCCATTTTCTTGTGGTGAAAAGTTTTTAGTTGATGGAAAAAGTGTCAGATGCATGTAGTGTAAAGTTGCAAGGTGGTGTAATTTTCATTTTGTTTGCTGTAAAAAAAAAATGATAGTTCCAACATGTCCATATGGGTAGGTTTATGATAGGAAAGGTCTTGATTCACAACCCATCATGTTGGAATGTTTCAGGCTACATTTCACTAATGATTTCTCTTAAGAGACCAAAGTCTGAAAGGGAAAAAAAAATTGATGAGTTGTTACTTAGAACTGTGGCACTTAGAAACATTTTTTCTAAAGGTACATGATCATCTAGAGTCCCTCTACAATAACCTCTCTTATTTTTTCATACCTCTAATCCATTTTCCCATGGTGACAAGTTTTCAGTTGATAGAAAAAGTGTCAGATGCATGCATTATAATGTTGAAAGGTGGTGTAATTTTTGTTATTTCTGTTGTGTAACCAAATTGACAGTTCCAAAACATCTAGATGGGTAGGTTTATTCTATATGCAAGGTCCTATTTCACACACCAGCATGCCAAAATATTATGGGCTACATTGCACCAACAATTTCTCTTAAGATACCAAAGTGTGAAAGGGAAACAAACTTTGATGAGATGTTATTCAAAAACTGTGGCACTTAAAACTATTATGTATAAAGGTATAGGGTCATGTAGGGCCCCTCTACAAAGACCTCTCTCATTTTTTCATATCTCCAATCCATTTGTCTATGGTGAAAAGTTTTTAGTTGTTGGAAAAAACATCAAATGCATGCAGTGGAAAGTTGCAAGGTGTTGTGATTTTCATTCTATTTATGTGATTAAATTGACAATTCTAATACATCTATATGGGCAGGTTTATGCTAGGAAATTTCTTGTTTCACACCTCATCATGCTGGAACTTTTTGGCCTACATTGCATTGATGTTTTCTCTTAAGAGACCAAAGTGCAAAAGGGCAGAAACTTTGATGAGCTATTAGTAAAAAACCATGGCACTTAAAACCATTTCATCTAAAGGTACGAAATCATGTATGGTCCCTCTACAATAACCTCTTTCAATTTTTCATATCTCCAATTCATTTTCTTGTGGTGATAAGTTTTCAGTTGATGGAAAAAACATTAGTTGCATTCAAAAGAAAGTTGCAAGATAGCCTAATTTTCATTATGTTCATCATGTCGTCAAATCGGTAGTTCCAACATGTCAGAGTAAGTGGATTTATGGTAGGAAAGGTCTTGTTTCACACCCCAGCATGCCAGATCATTTCAGACTACATTGCATTGACGATTACTCTTAAGAGACCAAAGTGGGAAAAGACAGTAAACTTTGACAAGTTACTCAAAAATCATGGCCCTTACAAACATTATGTCTAAAGGTATATTGTCATGTAGGGCCTCTCTACAATAACCTCTCCCATTTTTTTATATATCCAAGTCATTCCACTGTGGCAACAATGTTTCAGATGTTCCAAAAGTGTCAATTACATTTAGGAAAAAGTTATCGAGAGGCATTTTTACATTCTTCATCTCTTGGGGGTAAACCAACAATTCAAACATGTTGGGGTGGCTACAAAATAATTCCAATTTATAATTTTTGGTCAATGTAGGTGTCTTTATAATCTTATGAATGAACAATCTACACCAAAGAACTAGTCTCCTATGTTGATTGAACTCAATGCAATCATAAATGTTTTGGTCAATATAGGAATTTTTTTTTGAGATGAAGGAAAGTGTGGGTATGAAGAATATGTCTTTAAATTTTAAGTAATGATTAGCCAACTAGAGGATGGATACTTGAATATACTCAAGAATAAAATTATTGGAAACGTAGTGTAAACTGTTTGTATTTTGTCTTCAATAAAACTTGATTCAATAACTATATGCCAAAAATATGTCATCCAAGACCACAAACACATACTAGTGTAGGAAATATAATAATTAACCAACAATTATAGGTGAAATGAGTGTAAAATATAAGTTATGAAGAATGGAATACAATTAGATTTTAAATATTTGAAGTAAACCATCTACAAAAATCCATTGAAGCTTGTCATTCTATAATGGAGGTAACATATTATTATTGAAAACTTGAAATCTAAAAATATAATCCTTAATTACCTCCATTTATTTGTGTTTTCATTACATGCTTGAGAGATAAACATCTTAGCATGTTTTGAATCACTTCATTTATTGCAAGCAAATAATATATGAACATTTTTGTGAGAACATATTGGAATAACATTTTAATCATTTATAATTACGTCAAATAATTATTTATTTATTTAAATAATCATTTATAATGTAAATATGGACAACATCAATAAAAAAGATATCTCAAAGAAATGTCAAATAATTATTCGTGAAGATGGATCATTGAATGTGATCCAAAACGTCAACAAAAAAACTAACACAGTTGAATCCAAAAGATAAATTTGTAAGATATGTATTAACCAAATATTCATATAGGCATACATCAATATATGTTGATATAAGTATAACATATATAAAAATAGCCATAGAGGCTTACAAGGATGCCATATGGGCATACAATGTTACGTATATACACTACAAAATATATACATCCAAAAATGCCATATAGGCATACAACAAAGGACTCTAATAAATAGTCATTCCCTTCTAGTTGAGGAAAATAGATCACATACAGTCTTTGATCGTTGGGGGATGGATATGTGTATGATGGTGGTCTACTTCGAATTCGAGGGTTGGACCTCTTATTTAATTCTTCATGGAGTTGTACCTATTACAATAAAAAGTATAGACATTAATATATAGAAATTATATTATATAAAATGAAATATTTAACAACATAATAACTTACCATCATGAAATGATCTCTAGATCCTCATTCACAACAAAAACATGCTCATGATGTGGCATTGAAAATCCCTATAGAAACCATCTAGATAAAATTAAACTACAAATCAATAATCATTTGATTTTTCAATAATAAAAAGCTAAAACAACTAATGTAATTTGAAATTTATTAATCTACCTCATACCGCCATCAAAGGCATTGAGCTCCCTATTATAGTAGAGACACCATGCTCCATTTCCCTATTAATAGTGGGAGTAGTCTCTACTTGCATCAACTAAAAATAAAACAACATTATTCAATTACGGAAACTAGAAGAGTGATGCATGTCATGGCTTATAATGTATGACATAGTCAACAAAATTTTGAGCACTTATTGAACTATATATTACTTCATAGTTTAATATGTATTTACTAGAGCATTATGTTCCTTGGGATATGTTAATGTACATCAAATTCTATTTCAAATCTTGTTTTATGATCAAAACCCTTCATGAACAACATTGTGAACAAAAGGTTGATAGAAGAGAGCAATATTTCCTAGAGAACCAACAAGACAAAACACAATGCATGGGAGCCATATTGGGAAATTTCTAAGTCAGGAAGAAGTTGATAGAGGATTAGAAGTGTATCTTTCATAGTTATGGGTCTCATGAATGACAAGGCAAGGTTGTAATAATAGAATGACAGATGACAGAGCAATGTGATAACTAGGATAAATAAGGAGAAAGGAAAAAGTATCATATCCTCTTGATTTTGGACATAGTATTCTCATATCAGTAAGAGTCTTCATGAGCATCAATTGAATTTCAAGGGTTTGCATGTTTCATGAGGATAATTTCAAAGTAAAGGATAGTCACAAGATGATAGTACTGGGGACAATCATATCATGCAAGCAAGGGACAATATCATGATTACATAAAGAAGTCATACAAACCTTTGTTCATGTGAAGTGAACAATTTTTGAAGTGGGGAAAAGATTTATGGAAATAATTTAAAGCATGATAGTGAGATGCATGAAAAGAAGCAATAATGAGTGTTGTCAACTAAGAAAAAAATGTAGTGATAGTGAGCAATAAGGGGACTGTGGTCCTAAGATCTTGATAAAAAATCACACGTATAAATACACTCCATGATTTTCATAAAACCTCAACATTCTATTCATATTCATGGGTGAATCACAAAGAAGAGATAGCTAAGAAATGGAGTGAGATATCTTCATGACAGTGGATAGTGTAATATTCACATAGGCAAAGTAATGATCACAAGGAGAAATGGTGAATAAAGTACAATAAATGAACAATAAATGATTAGCATAAATAAAGAACTAAATTAATACAATTACATAAGACTGAATATGATAGTGTAAAGTCACAAGATGTAATAGGATAGTTACATGTATTTCAATACCAAAGAATGCTTCAAGGGATAATTGTGGAAGACTTCTTTATGAGATACTTTGTATGTTTTCAACCAAGATAACTCAAGGTAAAGAGTGCATGAAAGTCATGAATGTGGTGGTAATCACATGAAATCTAATGCTATAAGATAGTCTCATAGGAGAAGCACAAAATTTAGTACAATGGTAGAAGAGGAGCATGCATAGTTTATTAT
This sequence comes from Sequoia sempervirens, assembly GCA_007258455.2. NCBI lineage: Eukaryota > Viridiplantae > Streptophyta > Pinopsida > Cupressales > Cupressaceae > Sequoia > Sequoia sempervirens. Next base: position 399,392,135 of record VDFB02193867.1, read on the forward strand.
TAAAGGATAGTTTAGAGTGACTTGATGCGATTTTAATGATCATATTCATTGAAGATAGTCCTTGTGAAGGGATAAAAAGAGGGAATACATTTCTAAATGATAAGTGGACAATACCTTGTATATGGAGTAGATACCATTAAAGATGATAGAAAATGACAACATACATTCAAGAAAGCAAGAGAGTAGTCCTCTATGATGTCAAGCACTTCAAAGGCATAAATAAAAGTATAGAACCATAACATGAATGTAATAACATAGTCATCATGATAAATATAGTCAGCATAGGACAAGGATAGTGATAAAATCAATATCTCAAGCAACATTCATGAGCACAATAGTGGCAGAGAGATGGTATGCTACAAGCTAGTGATGCCCCTAGCCTATATTTTTTGGAGGCCAACAACATGAATAAATGAAATTAATAGATTATGAAGTGCATAACAACCTGAAATCAATTTAATTAAAAAGTACAAAGCATACTTACAAACTATCTAAAACCTTCAAGTTGTTAAACATTATTCAATTACCAAATACAATTTTTTTATTTTAAACTTATAAATAGTGTGCATTACCTGAGTGAAACTTCAATGACCACCTACACTAGTAGGTGTTATCGTCGAAGCTCCAAGATTAACCTATTCAACATATAAAATGAGATATAAGAATACCATTCATATAATGTAACTTACCTATTCACATGTAATATTTAAAATTCTTTACTAGTTACATACCTCTGTTGTACATGTGGTCATGTAATAGGGAGTGGAGGACTACTGAAAATAGAGTGAACATTATGACCCTAAAATTTTATTATAATCATTCAAATGATTTAGTTAATCTTTCATTTCAATAATGAAATTTAAAAAATTAAATTCAATGAACTTGCTAACATTTACCTAACTATCAAGGCTGAATGTCTCATTAAGGAGGGCATATTTCATCACCATTGGATCAACTGCAGATGTACCATAGACACCTACATCTTGACTATCCATGGGATCATAAACATAGAGTGACCCACTAGCCTAACAATAATGAGGTTGAACTCTACTACCCAAAGACTCACCTGGCTCACCCTATGCTAGAGGATTGGTATGTTGTATGAGGCTTTGGGTGAGGGAACTAATTGACTACAATATATCCACCTCAAACTCTCCTTCACAATGAAAGGGATAGTCACATACTCATACGTTGGTCTAGCGAGTGCTTGTCTCACTGGCCACTATGCATTGATATGTGCCCCCACTTTGTCCTATGTGGAGCCCCCACCTCTACCCTAGAATTCATGGATGTCAAAATAGTTTGAGATTTTATTGAGGACAAACTCATAGTAAAGTTTCCTCAAAAAATATTGTGGCACCTCATTGTTGTTGCATGGAAGATGGTCAAAAACCATCCACCACCTTCTCAAAAAAATGTTCTTTATCCCTTAGTGGTTGCACCAAGGGATAAAGAACAATTTGTTATCCCTTGGTGGTTGCACCAAGGGATAGGGAACCTCTTGCTTGAAGGATGTAAAGGTCAATTCGTTCTAGGGTTCATGAATAGTGCACACAAGTCAAAATTTGTATTTTTTTTAATCTTTAACTTGTTTATACGATATTTATTTGTATAAAATTATCTAAACTCTTGTCTCTTCTCGGAACAACTACTTATTTTCTTGCTAATTAAATCTACATGTGATATTATCGATTCAAGGGATTGAGTGAATGTAGTTCTATTTGAGGTTGTGTCTACAATATCTCTCTTCTTTTTTGTTATTTTTAATTTGTCCCATCAAATTTTCTTGAATTCCTAGAGCATGTTGAGAAATTTTTGGAGGTGTTTGTTGGGGTTGTTCTTCATGAGGGATTTTAGCATGAGGTGAATTAGTATTTTGAGGAGGAGAAGGAGGTACATAATGATTTCCTAAAAATTAAATAAATTCACATAAAAAAATGTTAAATTTTCCTTTTTAATACTAAAATCACACAAAAAATAACAACAAAGTACTCCTTTGACCTCTTCAATATTGTGGAGGCATTTTGATGAAGATTTAGTGAAGAAACATAGCGGTTTTTCCCTTCTGGGAATGCAAATGCATTTTTGAGGGTTTGTAGGCCACAAACCAAATTGGAAACAATAGGAAATAAATTAGATGAACTTTGATTTTTTGTTTAAATGAGGAAAAATGATTTCACATTATAAAATGAGCATGTTTTGTCCTTGTAGTGGCCGAGCTTGAAGCTCAATCACTCCAAGCCATAACACAAGTGCATTATAACACACTTACATTTTGGTTTTTTCAAAAAAAAAGAAGGGTTGGCCACTTTTTAGCTCTCAATATTTTTGCACCCACCCCTTGTGGGAAAGAAATGATTATTCAAATCCAAATTTACAAGTCTAATGGGAAGGTGACTAAACATTGGACTAAAGATATTTTGGTAAGAGGTACAAATTTTATCATAGATATGAAAAAATCAATGAAGAGATTGAGATACTAAAAGAAAAGATAGATGGTGAATGCACTACTACCAAGCATGAAGAGGCCATTTTGTTAAAAATTGACAATGAGCTTAAAGAAATGCTTAATATGGGATCAAAAAAATTGGTGGTTGAACAAGTCATGCTTAGTGATGAGGATAATAGGTGCCTCATGTAGAATAAAATCATCAAGTGGAAACTCACTTTCCTAAAACAAAATATGCTAGAGTAGAAAAAATTGCCTAAGGAATGCAAGATGAAAGCTAACATCTTGAAAGATCTTTTAGATATCGATGTTCATCTCCATAGGGAAGAAGATACTCAGGAAAGGGATGTGGAGGCTCTAAAGGATGAGTTCAATCAGTCAATATAAAAGCTTCTCAATAAGCAATATTTTGATATTAAAAGTATGAGGGAACAAAGTAGTGTTGATTTCACTCTATCCCAATTTGTTGGTCACACATCAACTCTCTCTAGTAAAGTGGACTTGGCATGTGGGAAAAAAGGCTTTGTGGAAGCTAAGGACCAAGAATGTGATCATCCCACAACATGGTGAGATGCTTCTAATCATCAAATTTTTCCACGTATACAAAACTAAAAGTGCCATACAAGTCACCCAATCATCTCAAGAAGGAAACACCAAAAATGTTCCACCTTGGCAATGAATTTTCTTCTTTTATTATTTATATTTTGTAAAGAAACTTTAAAAGTCAAAAAAAAAAATTGTGACTTTAAATCCTTTTTTAGATAGTTTTTAAAAAATTGTTACACTTGTGAAAATTATATATGCATGATATAATGTATTAAAAAATATCTCAGAATTTTTGGGGTAGAGATAGTGAAAAGATAATTAAACTTGACGGTTGTACATGTCTATGAGCCTATAGTTTTAAATCAATGTATGAATGAAATTCATTAAAATTTGTGTGTTGTAATTAATTTTGTTAATTGTTACATTTTTTGTATGTGTAGGGTGAAGCCACAATAGTGGTTTACAATTCAAGTGAGGAAGGAAAACTCACAAAAAATGACCCCAAGTAAAAAAATGTGTTTTTGGGGGTTTGTACGAACCTAATGGTTCGACCGAACCCATTAGGGGTTCATTCGAACTAGGGTTCATGCGAACCCCTTTAAATTTTGGCCACCAAAAAAATAAAAAAAAATGCATGGGGAAGTGGTTTGAGCGAACCCCTTTGAAGGGGTTCATTCAAACTAGGGTTCGACCAAACCCTAGTTCGAGTGAACCCATAGAGGTTTCCTCGAACCCCTAGGGGTTCATACGAACCCCCCTTATCCCTCATCTCCCCCCACTGAGACACAAAAACAACCTAAATTTTGGCACTTCGGAGCTCAGGTTGAGGATGAAAATGGAGGAATCTTCACAAACCCAATTGGAATCAAGTAGTCCTCAGAACGAGCTATCTAGTGCATATAATTTTAATATGTTTTAGTTTTATTATGTATTTGTTTTTTTAGTTTTATTAAACATAGGTTTTTCATAAAAAATGAAGGTCTATGTTCTGCACATGTGGAAAAATAACAGATTATAAAAAAAATTGAAAAATATGAGAGCACCAGATATTGAAGTCGTTGATCTAACAAAAAAATAATAATTGAATTTTGATATATACAAAAAAATTTATACATTATACGGTCGCGCTATGCCTAAATTGTAATTGGTTTGACTTTGAAATTGATTAAAGAAAAAATATTCAATAAAAAACTATCTAACCAAGTGGAAGCACTAGAAATCAGAGTTACGAATCTAAATTAGAAAGAATTTGAATTTTATCCTTCATGGTAAAAAAGTTATGCGTTATACGGTGTACGTCACTTTTTAAAAATGTTGTTTTTTGAAAAAAATAGTTTTCGTGGGAGATGGAAAAAGAAGTGCAATCTGATTCCAAAAATTTTGAAAAAAATATTTTTGGAATCTACAAACAAAATGTGACAAGACTCTAGTTTGCATCATCTTCAAATTCTTCATGGTTTAGCCACTATAGGTGCCCGAATGTGAAGATTTAGTTAAAAATAATAATTTCAGTGACTAGTTTGGCCAAAAATTGTAAACCACTATTGTGGGATCACCTTGTAATAATCAGTTTTGGCATTTGAACTTTTTGAGTTCTAGGTTATCAAATATAGTTAGTCTGTGTGGTAGATATCTTTCACAACTTGAAATCATATTTGATAAGGATTCATCAATAATATTTGTAATTATTTATTGATTGAAGCATTTTCCTTCTCTGGTTTTTGGTTAAAAGCATACCCCATTGAAGTTTAATTTTCTAGAAAAGTATAACAAGGGAGCTATGCATACCCCATAAAAGTTTAATTTTCTAGAAAAGTATAATGAGGCAGCTATACCTCACAAAAAATAAATTTAGAGGGAAATTATTTTACATAGAAATAATTTTCCCAACTATTGGTTGGTGATTTAAATTAAGATTGGGCAACAAAGTGAAAAATTTAAAATTTAAAACAGTGGATAATTTGTTAACCCACATTGCAAATAAGAATATAGTGAACACTATTATGTTGAATTGATAGAGTCACATTATAGTATATTGTTGACCTCTTAGAGAGTGAAACTTCCTAGAGCCATGTTCAATATAATACAATTCATTGATAACCCATTCTTTTATTAAAGCCCTCTATTTAAACTAATTGTATTGAAGATAACTACCAAATCCCATGCATGTGGGATAAGCTTACTCAGCTAAAAGAATAACTTACAATGCATATGCATCTAATGTTTTTCTTAATTCCACCTTAAGAAAAAATAATTATTTAGGGAGATATAGTTAAGATTGCAAGTCTTAGTAGAAAATGTGTCCCCTAGAAATTTTTGTAACCTTCTAAAGTAATTCATAATGTTTTTAATCCAAATAGAAATAAACCAAAGATGAATTTGGTGAATCAAAGATCATAAACAAAATACAAATATGATCAAATATGACAAGAAATGACAAATCTATAGATGCACAAGTGATCCAAAAGTGCAAATCAACCATTCCAAACTAACAATAAAATAATTCAAAAATAGTGATTAAAATGATCCATAAATACCCTTATATTTCACGTTTAATTTTCTAAAATAATATTAATTTACATTACCCACAAAACTATCAATTAACAAATGTAAATTAATTTATACATATACATATACATATATTGTATTAAATTAATGTAAAACAAAATTTAAAAAATGGTCATTTTCTTTGATAAATATACAAATCATGTCACATTTCCAAGTCATTTTACCTTTCATATAAAACTAAAATATCATTGTAAAGTTAATAAATTTCACAATCTTTAAATTTATTTTAACACATCTTAAAAAAGTCTTATGTATATTCTATACATAACTTTTTCTCATACATAAAATTGGTTTTAAAATAATTTAAATACATAAGAGATTATAATTACACAATAGCATTTCCTTCACTAAAATATAGATTCAATTTTAATATCATAAATAAAATTAGCTTCAAACTCTTTAATTTTTTACCTCTAATAAATAAAAAAAAAATTAATATAATTTAAATAGAGAAAAAGAAAAAGTAATTACATGACCTTCACTAATATGTATAGATTCCAATAGTTACATGGGGATTTGCGTCTTTGATTTTTTTCCAATATTCTCCACCTTCCTTTAACATATTCCACCAAGCTTTCATTCCTCCGCTGTAATAAAATACCTCTAGTCTTCTCAGACGCTCCAAACCCTCCACTTTCTTCACTTTGGGACATTCTGATAGACGGAATTGCTGAAGGCGTGCCATCACTCCCTCCTCCAATTCTGGGAACTCCTCTAATTCCGGGAAGTTTGAAATTATAAAGAAACGGAGTTGCGGAAACCCTTCGGACTTTCCAAGCACCTCTGGCATTTCTCTGCACCTCTTGTCCCCTCTCAAATACAATTTCACTAGATTGGGCATTCTTTGCAGCTCCCCGTAATCACTGAATTCACAATTTACTAACTCTAATTCCCTCAGATTTTCCAAATCACATATCCAACGTGGCACTACAAACCCCTCTAGTCTAATCATTTCCAGATGTTTCATTGCTGTAATATTCTCCGTAAGTTGCGGGAGCTCCGTTTCTTCACCAACATTGACAAAATTCGAGATTAACAAACGACGCATCTTCACCAGCTTCGCAAAGATCCTCTCCAACTCCATCTTATGGTTAACTTCTAACCGTAGTTCCTGAAGCTGAGTCATATTGGCAAAATCGTCTAACATCATGAATTCGTCCTCTTCTATGGAGAGGCGCAAATATTGTGTTCGCAATGTTCTCAAAGAGGTCACCTCTGATATCCTCTTTGGCATGCGATTAATAGCAAAACCTTCTAAATGCTGAAGACAATTAAGTTCATTAATCCATATTGGTAATGATCTGCACTCCATGGGGAGAGCAAGAAACAAGAGACTTTTCAGATGTCTCACACTCCCCGGTACCTTCTTAATCTTTGTCCACCTTATATCCAAGACTTTAAGAAGTATCATCTTTCCAAGAGACGCAGGCGTAGAGATTCCTGTGTAGCTCAAATCCAGAACGCGCAGTCCTCTCATGGTGGTAAACAAGTTTTTTGGAATGCTTGTAATATTCTTATTCTGAGACAGTGAGAGTGTGCGGAGATAAACAGGATGGCTATCTGAGATGGCATAGTCGTCTAGATCTTTTTTGGACAATAAAATCCGACACCAGCCCGTGGCACCACTTGTATGTCTACAGACCTCCTCAACAGAAAAAGCACATTTATTTTCTCTGGATATATGTATGGCCAAATCATGCAATAAATCATGAATTTTACAATATTTTTTAAATTTAAAGAATATATCTAATCTCTCACATACTTGAACCAGAAACAGCTGGGCAAGTTGATCTAACCAATCCCAGGCCATATCCCGCGGATCCTCTCCTGGTGGGACGAATTCTTTTCCCAGTGCTTCTCCTATCCACAGATTTATCAAATACTCGGGATCTATCTCCTCATCCTCGGGAAAGAAGGAAAGATATGCAAAACACCGTTTAAGGTGTTCAGGCAAAGAATAATAACTCAGTTTCAATATTTCCATGACAGGGTCAGGGTCACCAATGCGAGTATCTACTCTTTCGAGCCGACGGCGCTTCGACTCCCATTTGCTGAGATCTTTCTTGGCCAGAGATGCTGCTGTCGTTTTGATAGCAAGAGGTAAATTTCCACATTGCTTTACAATCTTCCGACCCTCCTCTTCCATGTGCGCTGGACCTCTATTTCCCTTACAATGCCAAAATGCGTGGACACAAAATAGCTTCCAACTGTCTTCATCTGACAAATTTTGCATCTCATAGATTCGAGCTCTTAAATCTAGAGCAACCTGCGTATTTCTTGTGCTAACCACAATTTTACAATCTTTATCAACGGGCAGACCAAGTTGAAGAAGTAGATCATTTGGAGTAAAGAGCGTCCACAGATCATCCAACACAATAAAAGATTTTTTCCCTTGGAGATGTTTGCGAATCAATTTAGCCGCGCTCTGTTCACTTACTTTCGAAATTTCACCTTCTAAACCTATGTGGGAGGCTATATCATTTTGCAATTTCTGGAGAGAATAAGATTTAGAAATAGAGAGCCAAATACAATGATCATACTTGGATTCCATTTCTTTGTAGACATATTGAAGAAGAAACGTCTTCCCCGAGCCGCCCATACCAACGACGGCTATAACTTGAACTGTTGGGTCTTCCAACAAGCCTACCATGTATTCAACTTTGGAATTTATGCCCACTGGATGTGAATCGTTGGGAATAAGACTAGATCTGTTCAACTGTGCTGATATACTTGTTGACGCTGCTGCGTCTGCTTGAAGACCTTTCTGATGTTCTCCAACTTCTCCATGTCTTTGCAAGCCCTTAAATGTCTTCCCAACCTTTTCTTGCACAGCCAAGGTGATCGTTTCACACAGCCTCTCGACATTACTGACAATTTCAAGGGAAAAGAGAATTCAAAAGCGTTTCAAATCAACATGGAGAGGGTAAAAAGGAGTAATTAAAACACTGAATCATAATGAATTGAAACAAACAACCGAAACAAAATAAGAAAAACTCAATGGAAAAAATAACCTAAGCCTTACTCTTTAGATGTGCTGAATTCGTAGCCAGAGATGAGTGAAGAAGACTGGAGGGCTTCTTTCCATTGTTTAAGCCTCTTCTTGCTGAATCTCTTATTTTTTTCATGTTGAGCGAATGCAAGTGCATAAATTCCCTTGTCAGGGTAGCGAAGGTCAGAAGACTTCACATCACAAAATACAGGAATAAACATAGCCTTGGTTTTCAGCATGTGAACCAGCTCATCTAGACACCACGGGGACTCGGCATATCGTGGTGAGAAGATGGCGATCTGCACTCTAGAAGAGTTTATTGCATCTTTTATGGCAGAGGTAATTAATTGTCCCAATTTTAATTTTTGATCATCAAGAAATGTCCGACATTCATTTTCCTCCAGTGAATCGTAAAGTGCAAAAGCCACAGTTCCTTTGACATCAGGGCCTCGGTGGTTAATGAAGGCATCATATATTTTTTCAGAGGAAGACCCAGTTAACGTTTCCCTTTCAAATGAACTGAAAGAACGTTTGTGGGATGAGGAGGAAGACGCCATGAACTCAAGGTGCCAAAGGGGATGGAAAATGTAACTCAGAGCGATCTGGATTTTGATAAAACTAGAGAAAATTTGAAAGCCTTAAAGCGGGCATAATGTTTCTACAATAATTCACTCTAACACGCTTTCTCTCGAATATCTCGAAATTTTCGAATAAAGTTGTTTAGGAAGGCACTGGTGTTGGAATATCTAATTCCAACTACTTCATTAACTCTCCATGTTGACCTGTCCTCATCTTATCAGCATTAGATAACAATCATATCCCAGCATTAAAGATGAGGATCTGATTTGGTCTTATCTTCTCCAACTACTCTGTTGACTATTAGCTATCTCCTTTATTGATTGTCCGTGCTTGATTGCCTATATATTGGTGAGTCTGTCTTGCTTTCTACTTAATCTCAGATGAGTCCAGCTCTGTAGAGCTGTAACCTGTAAGGGTATGAGTTGAAGCTCAGAAAGTCCCTGTAATGTTTTCATTATGATCAATATTAAATTTCTGTCATTTGGTATCAGAGCTAGGATAACAGCAAAGGGAGATGAGGTTTGGTTCTTTGCAGATGCAGCAAAAGAGAGAAAATTTTGGATGGAGGAGAAGTCGCCAGAATGAAGTCCAAATTGCCAGAGCTTTGAGCAAAGAAAGTCGATCTTGTTTTCTGGAGACTGTATTGCTCAGTGTTTTTTAGAAGTGCGCCACATCAGAGAAGAGATCACTGCTTTGTCAGTTGTTGCCTGAAAGAGAGTCAAAAGTGTGATGCCAGTCAAATCTCTGTTGCAGAAGATAAGGCCGCAGCTAAGAGATGATCGCAGTTGCTTGTTTGTTGATGCCATTGCAAGGAAGAACTGCTGTCCCAATCAGAGGAGCTGTTGGGAGATCACAACAGCCGTTGATGTTGTTGAGGAGAGTCTACCGCTCAGGAGTCAAAAAGATTGAATCGCTGTCTCAAAAAGAAGCTGATGTAGAATGGAAGATGCTCGAACTGCTATTTTGATGAGATTCAAAGGAGTTTATTAGTTGATCGCCCAGTTTGCAGTTTTTGAAAAATCCATCACTGTTGTCTATGAAAAAGCCATCGCTAATGTCTCAAAGGTGAAGTAGCCCAGTCAAAGACAAAGATCATTGGTGACTGATTGAAGAAAAATTCTGGCAGAAGAAATGCCAAAGTTTATGGAAGTGCCAAGTGAACCAAGGCGTTGATTTGAGGAGTAAACCAGCCTATGTTAGGAGCTGGATCGCTGTCTTTCAGATCTGTAGCAGAAGCTGATAAGGATCGCAAGAATCCAAAGAAGAATTAGTCTGTGAAGGTATATGCCACCGCAAGGATCTGAGGAATTTCGACAAATTCCCAAGATACTATGGATCATGCATGTTGTAGCTGTAGCTGTTGATTACGAAGGAGATCAACACCAGTCATTGCCAAAGAAAGTCAATAGTTTTTGTCTGAATAAAGGAGATTGCTGTTTGAACAAAAGATGCAAGGAGGAGTCGTAGCCAAAGGAATCCGTCCAAGTAGATCATGGAGATAAGATCCAAGTCACCGTCTGGTCAAAAGTCCAACCGCCAGCTTAATGGTGAGTGCCCGAGTGTGAGGAAAGTCATTCTCAAAGAGAGATTGAGGAAGCTGTTGAAGCTTGATTGAAGGACTTCCAAGTCTGAGTATGAGGAAGCCACCATGCAAGGAGATTGCAGCCAAAGAAGAAAAGGTTACAGCATCGCTATAGATATGTTGTTAAAGAGTCTGAAGTTGTTGTTTAAAAGGTGAAAATCTATGTGTTGTTCAGATCACCCAGCTTTTAGAAGCCTGAAGGCTATTTGAGTTAAGTGCGAGTCACCTTTGTTAAAAGGAAAAACCAAAGTGTGTATTGTACTTGATTTGTTGTAAGGGGTGCATGTTCGGTTGTACCCAACACCTCCAATGTTTTTAATATTGATGATCTATGTATCCGAAAAGGAATCCTAAACAACTAGCGAGTACAGTGGTTGGTTACCCATGTATCTTGGTAGATGGATTTCTTTTTATATGGACTCAATAATCAATTTTGATGTAGGTATAGAAGGAGAAAATCCTAGAGTGATGATGGTTTCCCCGTGATGATAATTTGGGGAGTCATGTGTGAGCTTGGTTTGTGGTAATCCAAAACCACTTGTACCACTTGTATGTGAGTTTGTGGTCATCTGAAACCACTTGTATGAACGGTTTGTGGTTAGCAAAGCCTAGTAAGATTCCCAAGCACCTGCAATGTGACTCTACGAGAGGTGTTGAAGAAAAAAAAGATTTCACACCTGAACTGATGATGGACTGGTTATCAAGACGATGGACTGGTTATCAAGAAGACCAGAGCTCATGGTTGCAGATGCCGAAGCATCAATGGAAAAGATTAAGAAAGTATTTAGAATTCATAGTTGAGATTAAGGGGGAGTGTTGGAATATCTAATCCCAACTACTTCATTAACTCCCCATGTTGACCTGTCCTCATCTTATCAGCATTAGATTTGAACTTAGGACCTACCAGGAGGGAGGCTTCACAGCTTACCGCTGCGCCGTGACTTCCGTATTTAGTGGTGACTGCACAGGAAGTACACCCATTTTATTCGTGGCAATTCATGCCATACTTTCCCCCATTCACTGCCTTATCCTTTTTTTTTTATCTTCTTTAAATTTCATTTTTAATAACATATAATGTTTTTATAAATTTTATTTTTAACATATAATCTTTTTATATTTAATTTGATTGATTAATAATTTAAGTTTTAGTTAATGTTATTTTTTTTTTATAATAGTTTTTAAAATAATGTTTTAGATTTTATTTTGTATATGAAAAATAAAAAAAATTAATATAGATTGTTTATAATACATAAATTTTAATTTTTTAAATTATTTTATTTTATTTAAAGAATATTTTTATTTATTTAAAAGTTATTTTATTTAAGTTATTTTATATTTCTTTAAAGAACTATTTTTATTTATTTAATTTAATTTAATTTACTTGTTTTAGTATTAGTTCTTAGGTAAATGTTAAAACTAAGATATCCATTTTTAAAAATAATTAATTATATTTATATAATGTCAATTTATTTTTTAATATTTTATATAATGCAAATTTAATTTTAAAATATTATATTTATTATATATAATATTATAAGGTAATATATATTTATTATTATAAATATATATTATTATATGTTAATTTAATAATTAAAATTATTAAATATAAATATAAAATTATTAATAATTAATAATTTTTATATAATACAAATTAATTTAACATGTAAATATAATGCAACACATAATTACTATGTAATATAAATTTTATATAATTATATATATAAATTATAATAGTATTATATATAATATTATATAATAAAATTTGAGAGGGAAAATATTAGTTTAAGAAATTTAAAGCATAATTGTTAAAAAGGATGAAAAATTTGATCACATTTATATTTTAAAAAATAAAATGTATTTATTATATTTTATATTTATATAATGCTAAATTATTTTTTAATATTTTATATAATGTAAGTTAAATTTAGAAAATGATATATATATATATATATATATAATTTAAGAGGGAAAATATTAATTTAAGAAATATTTAACACATATAATACAAATTAAATTAATATATAAATATAATGCAATATATAACTAGCATACCTATATTTTAAAAATATATGTAAAGTATGTTTAGAGATATCCTTCTCAAGGCGCCATTGCAACCCTAACTCTAACACTAGTTAAACCCTGAACCTAACCTGATTGAAATCGTATTATAATTCTAACTCTAACACTAATTGAACTATAATTGTAACCCTAGGTATGTTGAAACCTAACCCTAATTGTATCAAAACACTAGAGAACTCTAATTGAATCCTACCCCTAAAATAAACAATAACCCTTATCTTAATTGAACCCTAATTCCAATCCTAGCCCTAATTTAAGACTAACCTTAACCCTGACTTTAATTAAACCCTTATTGAATTGTAACCCTAATTGATCCCTAACCCAAATTGAATACTAATTGAACCCTAACCCTAAGTGAATAGTTTAAGCTTAATTGAACTCCAATCATAACCTTAATTAAACTTATTCTTCAACATTAATCCTTAAACACTAAACACTCTTACTCTTTTACATTTAATTTTTTAAACTCCTAAAATAATAATTTAACTATTCTAATTCATTTTTTTATAGTTAAATTATTATATATAATCTATATTAATTAAAATTTATGTATTATATACAATCTATATTAATTTTTCTTTATTTTTATATACAAAATAAAATCTAAAACACTATTAAAAAAACAATTATTTATAAAAATATCTATTCTAAAAAAAGAACATTAACTAAAACTTCAATTAATCAAATTAAATATAAAAAAATTATATGTTAAAAATAAAATTTATAAAAACATTACATGTCATTAAAAATGAAATTTTAAAGAAGATAAAAAAAGCATAAGGTAGTAAATGGGGAAAGTATGGCATGAATTTCCATGAATAAAATGGGCATACTTATTGTGCAGTCACCACTAAATACGAAAGGTAGAAATTGCACGTGAAATACGAATGACAAGAGAAACGAAGGAGGCAGGATGCATACCCATACATTTATGCTGGGTGCAAATTGTTCGTATTTAGTGGTGACTACACATAAGTACATCCATTTTCTTCGTGGCAATTCAAGCCATACTATTCCCCATTTAACGCCCTATGCTTTCTTTTTATCTTCTTTAAATTTCATTTTTAATAACATGTAACATTTTTACAATTTTTTTTTTTATTGATTAATAATTGAAGTTTTAGTTAATGTTAAATGTTTTTTTGATAATAGAATTTTTATAAATAATTTTTTTAATAATGTTTTAGATTTTATTTTGTATATGAAAAATAAAAAAATTTAATATAGATTGTTTATAATACATAAATTTTAATTTTTTAAATTATTTTATTTTATTTAAAGAATATTTTTATTTATTTAAAAGTTATTTTATTTCTGTTATTTTATATTTCTTTAAAGAACTATTTTTATTTATTTAATTTTATTTACTTGTTTTAGTATTAGTTCTTAGGTAAATGTTAAAACTAAGATATTCATTTTTAAAAATAATTAATTATATTTATATAATGTCAATTTATTTTTTAATATTTTATATAATGCAAATTTAATTTTAAAATATCATATTTATTATATATAATATTATAACGTAATATATATTTATTATAAATATATATTATTATATATTATATTTAATAGTTAAAATTATTAATAATTAATAATTTTTATATAATACAAATTAATTTAACATGTAAATGTAATGCAACACATAATTACTTTGTAATATAAATTTTATATAATCATATATAAAAATTATAATAGTATTATATAATAAAATTTGAGAGGGAAAATATTAGTTTAAAAAATTTAAAGCATAACTGTTAAAAAGGATAGAAAATATGATCACATTTATATTTTTTAAAAATAGCATTTATATTGTAAAAAAATTAAATGTATTTATTATACTTTATATTTATATAATGTCAAATTATTTTTTAATATTTTATATAATGTAAATTAAATTTAGAAAATGTTATATATATATATATAATAAAATTTAAGAGGGAAAATATTATTTTAAGAAAAATTTAACACATATAATACAAATTAAATTAATATATAAATATAATGCAATATATATCTAGCATAACTATATTTTAAAAATATATGTAAAGTACATTGAGTGATATCTTTCTCAAGGCGCCATTGCAACCCTAACTATAACACTAGTTAAACCCTGACCCTAACTTGATTGAAATGGTATTATAACCCTAACTCTAACACTAATTGAACTGTAATCGTAATCCTAGGTATCATTGAAACCTAACCCTAATTGTATCAAAACCCTAGAGAACTCTAATTGAACCCTACCCCTAAAATAAATAATAACCCTTATCTTAATTGAACCCTAATTCCAATCCTAGCCCTAATTTAAAACTAACCTTAAGCTTGAACTTAATTAAACCCTTATTGAATTGTAACCCTAATTGATCCCTAACCCAAATTGAATACTAATTGAACCCTAACCCTAAGTGAATAGTTTAAGCTTAATTAAACTCCAATAATAACCTCAATTAAACTTATTATTCAACATTAATCCTTAAAAACTAAACACTCTTACTCTTTTACATTTAACTTTTTAAACTCTTAAAATAATAATTTAACTATTTTAATTCATTTTTTTATAGTTAAATTATTATATACAATCTATATTAATTAAAATTTATGTATTATATACAATCTATATTAAATTTTCTTTATTTTTTATATAAAAAATAAAATCTAAAACATTATTAAAAAAACAATTATTTAAAAAAAAAAACATTAACTAAAACTTCAATTATTAATCAATCAAATTAAATATAAAAAGATTATATGTTAAAAATAAAATTTATAAAAACATTAAATGTTATTAAAAATGAAATTTAAAGAAATTAAAAAAAAAGAGCATAAGCAGTAAATGGGGGAAAGTATGGCATGAATTGCCATGAATAAAATGGGTGTACTTATTGTGCAGTCACCACTAAATACGGACAACGAGAGAAACGAAGGAGGCAGAACGAAGGAGGCAGCATCCATATCCATACATCCATGCTGGGTGCAAATTGTCTCCTGGATAGCCAATGCCGTTCAGTGGCAGCATCCATACCCATACATCCATGCTGGGTGCAAATTGTCACCTGGATAGCCAATGCCGTTCAGTGGTCTGTGAATGATGAAAATGAAGGGACCCACCCAGAGTAAATGCTAAAATAATCAACATCACCCATGTGAGATATCCGTGCAAAATAGCGTTGAAGTCTTAATAGGGTAGCCCATCCAAATTGCGTTTAAGTATAGGCAAGACCATTAATTTTCTGTACAGTTTTCATTTTCAAACTTTATTTTGGGACAACTCACAAGTGACAAATGACCACAGAATTTTCGTTACGCGGTTTCTCCCCTTTCAATGAATTTTGGTGAGGATAAAGACGTCCAAAAAATCTGTGTGTTTATCTTCATCGGGACGTTTGAGTCCACACATTGAATTTTAGTGCTGGTTTGCTGATTTATGCTTCAAATGCTGTGCAACCTTTCATACGGTGTACGTTTTAGTGTAGAGTTATAATCTTCACTAGGGGAGAGGGCCCAATAGTTGTGCGGGGTCTAATAGTCGTGCACCCAATCGTAAATATAATACCCAATAGTCGTTTATATAATGTCCAATAGTTGTGATTTGACTACCCATAATTAAACAAAATATATGCTTTTGATCTAAAAAGCAACCAATCATGTGATACCACATCAGTGCTCAACTATTCATGATGTAATGCACGAGAATTGGTCTCACTATTTTTTGGGGCCTTTTTGGGCACCTTGACAAAAACGCATGCTGATGTGGTATCATATTTGATGATGTGGCCCTAAAACCTTAGTTATAAGCAGAGAACTTGTCAAGTAAGTTGCTGTAAAAAATTGGGAGTGATTTGAAATTTTGACGTAGGATAATTAGAAGCGCGAAGTTAGGGTGCACGACTACTGGGCCCTCTCCCCTAATTTTCACTAATTGCAAGGATATCTCATTTTTATTAATAAGGTTTTCAGGAATTGAATTGGAATAGAAAACGTAGAGCCATTATACCTCTACGATTAATTGAAAATAGAATTCTAGTCTATCTTATGATCTTAATTATATAGATTATTAGTGAAACTAACTTTTAAGAATAGGTAATTTTTTTTAATCTAAGTTTTTATACATTTGTATAAAAATTTGGGTTAATTTAGTAATTTTTTTAACAAATTTTATTTCAATGTGTTTTCATTTTTGATGGCAAGAATAACAATACAACAATTAAATAATCACACCATGTCACTATTGGCAGTAATTAGATATAATATAATATAAATATACTTTATTAATTATTATAATCAATAATATAATATTAACATATTAATTATATTATTAATATTTGTTATAATATATTAATATGTTACGCATTGTTTGTCCTTTGCTTCTCTTAAACATATAAATTTTAGAGGGAAAAAATAATCAATCATTATATCAAAGTTTTATTCTAGTTGCATCTCTGGGATGCGTAGTTAGTTTTTCCTTACCAATAGTAAAAGATTGAGATAATTATTTTGAAATATCAAGGTTAAGAGACATAGTAATCTAACCTTAAACTTTATTGCCCGTTCTTAATGAAACACTAAAACCTTGTTTAAAGATTGGTGTAAGATATTGTATCTAGTATTGGTGATATTAAATAGTTAATAAATTGTGTAGCTTCTATCTAAAGATTTTGCTATTTTATTTTATTTGTAGACTAGTCATTGCATTTAGGACAATCCAATTAAATTGGGTCCAAAATGTTAGAGTAAAGGTTTTAATTTAATTATGTTAATTAAGTTACCTTTATTCCTCTCTTAAGATTTCACTTTAGTTTGCATATTGTGACATTTAATAATTATATTAATTATTAAATGTCTACCTATTAGGGTTACTTTTAGGTTTTGCATGATCTCCTTTTAAGGATTGATCTTTGTAAGTATTTCATTCAATTGTTTTGTTAATACATCTTTCATATTACAGAGCTTTAAACCCTCTCTTGGTTTTTTCTCCATTCTCTTCCCTATGACAAGTATCTCTTTGCATGTAGGTGTTCTTGGACTTTGAAGTTGGTTTTGACAATTTCTACATGGTATCAGAGTGTGGACCTACTGCAACCTGTTATTATTTTGAATAATTTGGAGCTATGAGGGTTTGATCAATTTTTCACAAGTTTTTAGGTTTTTTTTTGTGGATCCAGCTTAGTCCATTCTTTGGGTTCATTTTGGGCCCAAACAGACCTCATCGTTAGATTCACAGTGCTTGAAAACCCCTATTTTCATATAAAGCTTGTCAAATTTGGCCAAAGTTGATCAGGGAGGCAAAACAAATTGACCCCAAAGCCTTATGGTCTCAAACACGATCTTCGAGGTCGAAAATTGAAAAAAAAAATTTTAAAAAAAGTTTTTTTGGTTTTTTGAAGTGCTACCCATTGAAAAGGGTCGTACCACCCTTAAGCTGCTTGGCGGCCATCAGAGGACCTGTTGGCTCTCAAAAATGCAGGTTTGAACCAAGAAAGGTTTCCAAGCTTTCTCAACGTTTAAGGGCAACGAAACAAGGCCAGATTAATTGTACCTTCTACTCTATAGGTGCTGCCAAACCTAGGCAGGTATACCTATTATGAAGCAGACTTGACCTTTTGTTTCTCTCCTAAAGCAGTTTATCCACATCAGCAAAGGGGAATGGACAAATGAATTCCAACTATAATCAAAACTACTTAAACAGTAACAAAACTAAATCTAAAATGCCTATAAGATGAAATGAAAATAATCAACTAAGTAACAAAGACTAGTGCCTCATTGGGTGTGCGGAGTCAAATGAAAATCTGAATAAGCAACTTATTTCTGATAGAAACTCGAATTGTTTGGCATATAGATTAGGTTTATAACTAGTATAAACATGCAAAAATGTGATTGTTGAGCTCTACTTTATAATCCAATCGAGACTCTCTACCTACTATGATTGACTTAAAAGGATTTAATCTCTCTTTGAGAGAACCAATTAATCCAACCACATAGATACAACAAGTGTGCACTGATAAACTAAAGGATATCCTTGATATATCAGTTTAAGCAATTAGAAAAATCTCTAGTTTGGAGATAACTTTAGCAATGTTTTTGATTTATACAAGAAACAATTGAAGCTAGAAAGAAATTACTAGCTCAAGTGAGTTCAATTGAAATCTCCATTGTGTATTGCATGCAACATAGTCTCAGAAAACAATATTCCCTTGTTCTACTCTAAACTACCTACTCTACTATTCCTTTTTCTAACTCTTTTTACAGTCAAGAATGAGTGTACATATATAGACTATCAAAATAAATGCATGCCTTTGCATGCACATTGGGTGATTCATCTATTCGACCGTTTCAAACACCTGCCAGACTCCTGCAGAGATTCTTGTAACGACCTTGACCACCTGAATCCCACGTTGAATAGCATTGAAATCTCCATGATGACCAACAGTCATAACCGACGCTCATAGTCTCAATTTGGTTTTCCTCTATCTTCACCATCGATAGGTTGTCCATTGTTGAGGGCTCACGAAGTCACATTGATGTTCAAAGCCAATCTAACTATTCACCTTATGCCTAGGATGAATCACCAAGACTCTTGGGTCGCTATGACTCTCCAATTGTTCCTCTGCTCATTTTATGTTTCACTGAGAGTCCTCCCTTCGGTTGTTGGGACTCTCACTGAAGAATACTGTTGCCAAGACTTCAGGGTTGGTAGGACATTCTATCGATAAGATGCTCCTCATACCGATGCAACTGGATTCAACATGACCTCGGTGTGACTCTCACCGATGTGATCAACGGTATCTACTCCCGTTGTGTTGGTATGACCAAATGAATTTAGTGAAACCCTATACCAATGGTTTTAGTCTCGGTGACAACATGCTCTGATGTTTCGATCAGTAAGACCTACATGTGCTCAGTATATCATATACCAATAAAGATTGTCTCACCAAAAGGATTTTCTCACCATTGAGACATACACTCGGCAAGGCTTTCAATTTGTCTCACCAATCATCTTTCATGTTATCAATGAACAATACATATCAGCATAACCTTGGGGGGTCGGTAAGATGTTCCCTTGATCACTTAGTGTTTCACCAAGGACCCCTCCTTAGTCACTGAGACTTGATGATTGTCACACCGATACTGAAACCCTTTTGTTCTATGGCGAGACCCACTGTACTCACCAAGACCATACACTGAAGTCACATTCTCACCGATATCTCCCATGATGGATGACCTTGCTAAGACATTCGGGTCCTCTCATCGATAGGAGTAACATGTCAGCATGAGAAAAGATGTTGATGGGACTGTGTAACCTCCCTCCAATAGCCTTCAATATGATTACATCGTCAGTGAGACTAGAGGCATTCACTGAGACATTTCTCCAATGGTGTTTGGTCTTATCGAAATGTACACACCTATTGGTGGGGTCGGCAAGACATGATACATTCGGTGAGAACACAAGCCGATAACTATAACTCCTGTCGAAGTCAACATCTGGTCTGCGCTAGTTAGTGAGACATGCCTTGCTTGGTGAGACCTCATTGTGAAGCAATAGAACCTTCACTAATGTGAATTCTCTATCGCCAAGACCAAATAGGCTCGATGAGACCATATATCGATGGCAGATTGTCTTACCGATGGGACCCTCCTTTCTTACATTTCTTCTAGCCCCACAATGGCCACGTGTCAACACCATGCTGCCCTCGCTAGAGATAGAGACCGAGCAACTTGAAGCAGCGATCTAGTGAGGGATGACCAAGATCCAGGTGCATTCACATCCATCCGTTGATTCAGTCACCCTGCAGTCTTCACTTGCTTAAGTCTTCACTTTCCCCTGGGACCCGCCATTTCCACACGTCATGCCCTTGCCGATCTTGCAAGAATTAACTAGCGCACATCTTCATTGGGCGAGCTAGCGGGGAGCCATTAGATGTTAATCCAGGTCAGGCATGATGGACGACATAGATCCAGTCAACCAGTCGGTGAGACATAACAAACTCAGTGAGACCACATGCCGATGATATAGCTCTCGCTGATGTGAATTGCACTGTTGCTAAGACAATGCACATGTTCTGCCGATAGGCATCTATGGGTAAATTTTGATCGCTATGACATATGAGGTCTTGCCAATAGGCACCAACAAGTGTATATCAACAAGAATGCAATATGGGTCGGGGAGACTGTGATATTCTCTTGTCAATATGGACTAGAATGAAGGATACACAAGGATAGGTGAATTCCATGGACGCAAAAGGTGAAAACCAACACAAACATGGGAAGAATGATAGCACAAAATGGATTTTATTGATTAGGACATGGAATTTCATAGGAAATCAATGACTATACGTAGCTGTAAACATTTGAAAATTTGATGGTTCTAACAGTGGCTCCATCTGGGGATGAATAAGCGTAAGATCATTGCAAGGATCCAGATTCTTTGGGTGAGTAGACCAGACCTTAAAAATGATGGACTAGAATGAAGCAGGGAGGGGAAAAAATGGAAACAGAGTAGAAAAAGACCCTATACTACTATGCATGGAAAATAAATTTTAAAGAGGATACACAAGAGTTTTCCATGCATTGGCAACCCTTAATCCTCTGTACTGCCTCAAGAGAAGAATTGCTTCAAGAATTGCCCATGTACGAGCAATTCTTGCTCCTCACAGTCATGTTTTCCAAATAGTATGAGTCTTCTCCTCCCTTGCCAATAACAACAAAGGGTCCCAGCCACAAAGCTTCAAATTTCCCATGTTTTCCTTTCTCTAGGTGACACATTGTATTCCACATTATCACTAGATCACCCTTTTCAAACTTTCTATCTTTTGCTATTCTGTCAAACAGATACTTCATTTGTGCCTGCAGCTTGACATTTTGATTTTGAGCTTGTGCTCTAACCTCATCAAGCTCTGCTAACTTCTCCATCCTTTCCTCCATTGGTTCAGGTACATCTATGTCCTCTTGAAGAATAAACTTATAAACTAGTAATAGATTTTGTAGGGGCATCCTAGCCTGTGTTCCATACACCAGTTCAAACGGGGACTTTCTAGTTGCCTTTTTTTACTATTATCCTATCAGCCCACAAAGCAAGTTTTAGTTTTGAGTCCCAAGACTTCTTATTTCCACCTAACATTCTCCTTATGATCTTCAGAAGGTTTTTGTTACTGGATTCTGCTTGACCATTAGCTTGTGGATGGTATGGAGTAGCATAAGAAACAATGATACCATATGTACTACAAAAATATTTAAACACATCTGATCTAAAACACATCCCATTGTTTGTGATCAATCTTACTGGTGTACCAAACCTGGTAATGATATTATCTATTAAAAGATTGATTACAACCTTACTTGTTGCTTGCTTGGTTGGGACTACCTCAACCCATTTCGTGAAGTAATCAGTGGCTACTAGTATCCACCTATGTCCTCCACTTGATTTCTCTTGTATTTCACCAATGAAAACAATTCCCCATTGATGAAAAGGGGCTTCAACTTGCAAAGGTCTAAGTGGTAAAGCTCCTTGATATTTCATTTTTCCTGAAAACTTCTAGCATGTTTTACACCTTCTCACATATGAAAAAGAATCATTAAAAACCTTTGGCCAGTAATAACCTTCCCTGAGAATCTTATGTGTGGTTGTCTTTGTAGAATAATGACCTCCACAGACTCCTTCATGCATCTCTCCCAGGACATGCCTTGCTTGTGACTCATCTAAACATATCAACAATACCCCATCCCTGTTCTTCCAATACAAATCACCATCTAGGAAGACATATTTGGATGCTTGCAACTTTAGGGTTCTTCTCTTATTTTCACTTAACCCCTCAGGGAACTTCATGTGTTTGAGGTAATACATGATGTCTATGTACCAGGCAGTATACTCAATACTTGCAACTATATCTTCAATGTTACAAATCTGATTTTCTTCAACATTTGTCTCAGCCATCAACTTGGCCAGACCTTGTCCTCTCACTAACTTAGTGATCTGTACTTCCATGTCAAATTCTTGAATTTTATTTATCCATCTACATCTCTTCCCAGTCACTTCTAACTGTGTCAAAATATCTTTGATAGCTGCATGAGGGACATAAGCAATTACTTTAGCTCCAACAAGATATGGTCTAAAAGCTTTTACAAATTTCACTAAGGAAAATGCTTGCTTTTCCATTATATCATATTTTAGCTCTAACCCTTGTAATGATTTTCTAAAAAAGGATACAGGTTGTTCATGACCCTCTTCATTCTTTTGTAACATAACAGTTGCTATGGTGTGGAATGAAGCAAATGAAAATATTTGAAAAGGTTTTGAAAAATCTGGAGACTTTAAGATAGGAGCTTCCTTAATGGCCCTTTTGATGGCTATAAAAGTTTCTAATTCTTATGCAATCCAATCTATCAGGAGCTTCCTTAATGGCCCTTTTGATGGCTATAAAAGTTTCTAATTCTTATGCAATCCAATCTATCTTTTGTCCCTTCCTCAACATCTTTGATATGGGTTTAATGATTTTGGCAAAGTTAGACACAAATCTTCTAACAAAATTAATTTTCCCAAAAAATGATTGAATTTAGCTTTGATGGTCTTAGGAATAGGTATTTTATCTATAGCTTCAACTCTCTCAGGATCTATTCTAACTCCTTCTTTTGACATAATATGTCCTAAGAGTTTACCTTTTGTGACTACACAATGACATTTTTTAGGATTCAAACTGATACCATATTCCAAAGCTCTGATAAATACCTTTTCCAGATGTGCAACATGATCTTCATCCTTCTTTGAATATGCAGTAAGGTCAGCTTGATACAGCACCATGATAGCATTGATCAAATCAGCAAATGCCACATCCATAGCCCTCTGAAAGGTTGCACCTGCATTTGTGAGTCCAAATGACATCCTTATATAAACATATGTTCCCCATGGAGTTGTAAAGGTTTTCTTGTACTACTCAGATTCCTTGACTTTAACCTGGTTATAACCAGAAAATCCATCCATCATTGATAACAACTCACACCCAGTCACTTTGTGTGGCACAACCTCCATATTAAGCAAGGGATAATTGTCCTTGAGAGATGCCACATTTAGATTTCTGAAGTCTACACATAGCCTGATATCTTCGTTCTTTTTCCTCACAGGTTCCACCAAGTTTGAAACCCATGATGAGTGCCTAATTGGTTTAATAATACCCCCATCCCTAAGCCTTGCCAATTCTTCCTGCATCTTGGGTTCCAGTGTGGGATTAATAGGCCTTTGCCTCTGCCTAAATGGCTTTGCATCTGGCTTCAAAGGTATTTCATGTTGAAATAAGTCCTCCCTGTATGCTTTTAGATCTTCATAAGACCATGCAAACACATGCTTATACTTTCTTAATAGTGCAATCAACATCCTTCAAATTGCTGGGCTTATTTTCTTTCCAATATAAACCCTTTTTGATGCCAATTTAGTCCCTAAATTGACTTCCTCAAGGTCTTCCCTCTTGACTGGCATCTGCTTGCTGAAGGACCTATCATTTCCATCATATATCCTTTCCAATGCTACAAGTCCTTTGGGAAGCTTATTAGTTTTCAGCTATAAAATTTCTTTCCCAAACACTGTTTGTTTTCCATCCACTTGTTCAACAAAAGCACTGAAATCAATTTCCTGGCCTTCATACTGATCAACACAGTGAAAAAATTTCAAAAGATCATCATCATCATTAAAAACTTGCCAACTGTATATATTGTCTGGTATAGTTGGTCTTTCTTTGAATTCAATATGAGAAACTCCAGAAAGAGTAATATCATCTCCTCTTAATGCTACATTGGCTAAAAAGTTAGCCACTATATTCTTTGATCTGTCAATCCATTCAATTGAAAAAGCATCAAATAACTCAATTGTATTCCACACAACATTCCTGTATTGCTTCAATCTCCTATGTTTTGCTGCATATTTTGATTTCACTTTAGATACAACTAACTCAGAATCCCCTAGAACGGCTAACAACTTGATCTTATGTTTTATAGCCAAATTTAAACTTGTCAGCAAAGCTTCATATTCTGCTATATTGTTTGTGCAGTCAAACGCTAGAGAGAATGAATATTTAAAGGTAACTTCATCAGGAGAAACAAACATGATTCCAGCTCCATTACCTTCTTGGCTGCAAGCTCCATCAAAGTACATTTTCCACACACCATCATAGCTCTTTGCCACATATTTATCAATTGGATCACTATTGACTAATTTTGGCTGGGCTGGTTCTACCTTAAAACTCCCAAGATCAATATCACAGAAGCAATTGACTTGATCTGGAGGTACACAATCAACAATTGGACTCATTCTCGGCTCCCTGTACAACTTGACTTCTTGACCATTCACTGGAATTGTTGCATAAGATAAGTCAAATTGGACGTTTCCTCCAACTGCTGTTGTCCATTGTCTTGATAGAAGAATTCCAAACTAAGGAGGAGTGTCAATCACAGTGATGTCAATGTTATAAGCCACCTAAGGATAAGTAGCAAGTTTGACTTCAATATTCTTCATGACACCTACCACTGGAACATGCCGACTATCCATTGCATAGCATTTCCCTTCACTAGTATCCACCCTCATACCAAGCTGTTTCATTACTCCAACTGGCATGATATTAATTGCAGCACCTGAATCTATCATGTAATTTCTCAACAACTTGTTATTTATAAGCAGTGTGGTGAAAAAAGGATCAACTTGTGGGGATTTTACCAATGCATCATTTAGGCACACTTCTAGGATAGTCACTTTCTCTCGCTCATCAGCTATTCTAGTGGCTACCTTAATTTTAGAATTTTTACTCTTCTCATCTCCATTTGAGATCAATTGAATTGCACTATCCCTATACTCCTTGATTTTCATCATTTCAAGCAATGGGACATAAATTTTTACTTGGGATAAAGCTTGAGAGTAGTCAAATGAAGGACCATTTTCCCTAACTGCTTTCTTTTGCTCCAATGTCTCACCTTTGGATTCCTCCTTTTGGACAGGTTTTTGCTTCTCTTTATGTGGTTCTTTGCTCTTTTCATTCCAAACAAGTTTTTCTTCATTTTTGTCAAGTTGTTTTTCTTCTGTTCTCTTCAATATTTTTGGCGTCACTTCTTTATCTTTCACAGGTGTTTCCTTAGGAGAATCTTTCTCTTTATTCACTATTCTATTTCTTAACCAGTGTCTATTCTTTTCTTGTTCAACTGCTGCACTAGTTAATCTCTCAATTTCCTCTTTAGTGAATTTATTTGTGTTGAATCGAGCAGGTACCTCAATAGAATTTTGTTTTGCAAGACTATCTTCAGAATCAGAAAAAACTTGTTGTTCAGCCATATGGACATTGTACCTTTGATTGGAAACATCATATTCATATTGTTCATCCTCTGAAGATAATTATTCTTCCTCAACAGGATGAAAAACACTTGAAGTTAAGTATACAGTGTGATCTTCTTCATTATCGCCCACTAGCATTCCTTCTTCTTGCATTTTTTGAGCAACAACACAATGGTCTGGGGAATGTGGCCCACCACATCCTTCACACCAGATATTATTATTTACCATATATGCCCCTTTCTTCTTTAATGGATCAGGTGTTTCTTTGTTCCTGGGTTTGTCCATGACAGGCTTTCCATCCTTCCAATTTGTGTTGTAAGGCATATCATGTAACCGAGGCCTCTCACTACTATAAACATTCTCCTGTCTGCTCTGGTAATTATTGGGTTGCTGAAGAGCTCTTGGATTTTCTCTTTTATTGATCACCCCAACAACTTTCCTATTGTTTTCAATAGTCAATGCTATCTTATGGGCTTCAGCCAAGTCTCTTGGAAACCTATGTCTCAATTCATACCTAGTTTTTGGATCAAATGCATTCAAGTAAATACTCATTGTAGCAGAGTTTGGCAACTTTGACCCAGGTGGAATTCTGTTTTGTAACTTGTTGAATCTTCTATTAGAATCATAAATTGATTCATTCTGAGTTTTTTGAATCCTTACCAATTCATGTAAAGCAGCATCAGGTGCACATGGATTCCCATATTGTTCAAGGAATCGGTTCTAAAATTACTGAATAGAATCAATAGAGGCTATTGGCAGACCGTTGAACCAATCCCTAGCTTCTTTAGTGAGTGACATCA
The DNA here is from genome assembly GCA_007258455.2 of Sequoia sempervirens. Lineage (NCBI taxonomy): Eukaryota > Viridiplantae > Streptophyta > Pinopsida > Cupressales > Cupressaceae > Sequoia > Sequoia sempervirens. The sequence goes on from VDFB02193867.1 coordinate 399,419,033, forward strand.
TGAATAATCTCATATGCAAATCCTCACATGATATATCTAAGTCTTGAACAAAGACATTGAAATCCCTCAAATGAACTTTAGTAGTAGTTGCACTACTCCCTATAAACTTAGGAACGAGACTTCTCCAACTGCTATCCATAGGGTAAAGACACAATTGGAACCCAGTCAAATCAAATTGTCTGATCATTCTTGCATACTGTTGTGGAGGAAGATTATGCACATGCTGTTGTTGATACATTGGATTATTGTATTGTGCATGAAAATTTGGTACATACCTTTGACCAGGAGGTGGTTGTGCATTTGTATATTGAGTGGGAACTTGAGGTGGATTGTTTGGTTGCATGTACTAACTTCCCACCTGATTATGAGGAGCCTTTAATGGGTTTGAAGGCCCTACATTATTGTTTCCCTACCTGTGAGGTGGTATGTACTTTGAAAAACCAACTGTCTGAGCATTAATTTGGGCTTTCTACAATTTCATGTCTTGGAGTGCTTTTATCATTTGAATCCTTTCTTGTTGGGCTTTTGCTGTTTCAATTTCTTGTTTCTCAAACTCAAGCTATGTTTCCAATTATTGAGGAGTCAAGAACTCATAGTTTTCATGAAGCTATGTTTCCAATTCGTATTTAGTGGTGATTGCACATAACTACATCCATTCTATTCGTGGAAATTCACGCCATACTATCCACCATTTACCGCCTTATGCTTTCTTTTTATCTTCTTTAAATTTCATTTTTAATAACATATAATGTTTTTATAAATTTTATTTTTTTTATTGATTAATAATTGAAGTTTTAGTTAATGTTAAATGTTTTTTGATAATAGATTTTTTATAAATAATTTTTTTTAATAATGTTTTAGATTTTATTTTGTATATGAAAAATAAAAAAAATTAATATAGATTGTTTATAATACATAAATTTTAATTTTTAAATTATTTTATTTTATTTAAAGAATATTTTTATTTATTTAAACGTTATTTTATTTCTGTTATTTTTTTTTTTTTAAAGAACTCGTGACCAACAGAGCCGCAACAGAATTACTTAGCCAACCGAGCTAGGGCCCCCGCTTGTTTTTAAAAATAATTAATTATATTTATATAATATCAATTTATTTTTTAATATTTTATATAATGCAAATTTAATTTTAAAATATCATATTTATTATATATAATATTATAACATAATATATATTTATTATAAATATATATTGTTATATATTATATTTAATAGTTAAAATTATTATTAATAATTAATAATTTTTATATAATACGAATTAATTTAACATGTAAATATAATGCAACACATAATTACTTTGTAATATAAATTTTATATAATTATATATAAAAATTATAATAGTATTATATAATAAAATTTGAGAGGGAAAATATTAGTTTAAGAAATTTAAAACATAATTGTTAAAAATGATAGAAAATATGATCACATTTATATTTTTAAAAAATAGCATTTATATTGTAAAAAAGTTAAATGTATTTATTATACTTTATATTTATATAATGTCTAATTATTTTTTAATATTTTATATAATCTATATTAAATTAACACATATAATGCAAATTAAATTAATATATAAATATAATGCAATATATATCTAGCATAACTATATTTTAAAAATATATGTAAAGTACGTTGAGTGATATCTTTCTCAAGGCCCCATTGCAACCCTACTTGTAACACTAGTTAAACCCTGACCCTAACTTGATTGAAATCATATTATAACCCTAACTCTAACACTAATTGAACTCTAATCGTAATCCTAGGTATCATTGAAACCTAACCCTAATTGTATCAAAACCCTAGAGAACTCTAATTGAACCCTACCCCTAAAATAAACAATAAACCTTATCTTAATTGAACCCTAATTCCAATCCTAGCCCTAACTTAAGACTAACCTTAACCTTGAACTTAATTAAACCCTTATTGAATTGTGACCCTAATTGATCCCTAACCCAAATTGAATACTAATTGAACCCTAACCCTAAGTGAATAGTTTAAGCTTAATTAAACTCCATTCATAACCTTAATTAAACTTATTCTTCAACATTAATCCTTAAAAACTAAACACTCTTACTCTTTTACATTTAATTTTTTAAACTCCTAAAATAATAATTTAACTATTTTAATTCATTTTTTTATAGTTAAATTATTTTATACAATCTATATTAATTAAAATTTATGTATTATATACAATCTATATTAAATTTTCTTTATTTTTTATATAAAAAATAAAATCTAAAACATTATTAAAAAACAATTATTTATAAAAAAAAATTATTATAAAAAATAAAACCATTAACTAAAACTTCAATTATGAATCAATCAAATTAAATATAAAAAGATTATATGTTAAAAATAAAATTTATAAAAACATTACATGTTATTAAAAATGAAATTTAAAGAAGATAAAAAAAGAGCATAAGCAGTAAATGGGGGAAAGTATGGCATGAATTGCCACGAATAAAATGGGTGTACTTATTGTGTAGTCACCACTAAATATGGAAGGCAGAAATTGCACGCAAATATGAACGACGAGAGAAACGAAGGAGGCAGCATCCATACCCATTCATCCATGCTGGGTACAAATTGTCACCTGGATAGCCAATGTCGAGCCATTATACCTCTACGATTAATTGAAAATAGAATTCTAGTCTATCTTATGATCTTAATTATATAGATTATTAGTGAAACTAAATTTTATGAATAGGTAATTTTTTTTAATCTAAGTTTTTATACATTTGTATAAAAAATGGGTTAATTTAGTAATTTTTTTAACAAATTTTATTTCAATGTGTTTTCAATCTTGATGGAAAGAATAACAATGCAACAATTCAACAATCATACCATGCCACTATTGACAGTAATTAAATATAATATAATATAAATATACTTTATTAATTATTATAATCAATAATATAATATTAACATATTAATTATATTATTAATATTTGTTATAATATATTAATATGTTATGCATAATTTGTCCTTTACTTCCCTTAAACATATAAATTTTAGAGGGATAAAATAATCAATCATTGCATCAAAGTTTTATTCTAGTTGCATCTTTGGGATGCATAGTTAGTTTTTCCTTACCAAGAGTAAAAGATTGAGATAATTATTTTGAAATATCAAGGTTAAGAGACATAGTAATCTAACCTTAAACTTTATTGCCCGTTGTTAATGAAACACTAAAACCTTGTTTAAAGATTGGTGTAAGATATTGTATCTAGTATTGGTGATATTAAATAGTTAATAAATTGTGTAGCTTCTATCTAAAGATTTTGCTATTTTATTTTATTTGTAGACAAGTCATTGCATTTAGGATAGTCCAATTAAATTGGGTCCAAAATGTTAGAGTAAAGGTTTTAACTTAATTATGTTAATTAAGTTACCTTTATTCCTCTCTTAAGATTTCACTTTAGTTTACATATTGTGACATTTAAAAATTATATTAATTATTAAATGTCTACCAATTAGGGTTAATTTTAGGTTTTGCATGATCTCCTTTTAAGGATTGATCTTTGTAAGTATTTCATTCAATTGTTTTGTTAATATATCTTTCATATTACAGAGCTTCAAGCCCTCTCTTGCTTTTCTTTCCACTCTCTTCCTTGTGACATGTATCTCTTTGCATGTAGATGTTCTTGGACTTTGAAGTTGGTTTTGACGTCTACACAAAATATAAGGGAAAATTGGTAAGTATATGCAATTTTTACTATGATAATATTATCAATTGTTTACTAATAATCTTAGTTGGTATAATGAGATTGAAGATCTATATGTATTTCAAAATATAAAAATGAATAAAAGAAAGAAATTAAAATAAGTACAAAAAAATTAAATGTGAAAATATAAATAGAAATAATGTTACTTTGTTTGATTATTGAAGAAGTGATTCAAGTGAATGATCTACAATCTAAAATTTCTTGAGATCTATAATAGATAATATAAACTAATATTCTACTAAGGATCAAAATACTCCTCTTCATTATATAGGGTTGAGTCTATAGTCACAAATTTATTCTTGCTTTATTTTCTAAAAATAGAGAAAACCATGTAGAAAACCTAATAAAATTACGCTAGATGTGATAAACTCTATGATATCACTAAATATTAAGAAGTATATCTATTATGTTACCAAAGACAAGATCTTGGGCTATATCATATTTTAGATGGATATTTCTATAGACTTGGATATAATAAAAAAATTCTCAATATTCCTCTTCTTAGAGGCAAAAAAATGTGAGATCATTTCTTGGAAAGATAAAATTTGTTTGAAATTTTGTATTAGGATTCATAAATATTGTTCATTCTTTTAATAAGAAGTGAAAATTAGTGACAAATAAAAGGTAGTAAAAACTAGTGACAAATAGATAAACATGATAATATTGTTAACCCTACTCTATGAGGAAACCTACCATTACAAATAGATAATGAAAATAATGAAATATTTATATTTCTACATCAAAGATCTTGTCTAACAAGTGAAAAAACTGATGTAGAGAAATAACTTAAAAAAAGAGTGATATTACCTGTTGTGCATGTTTTGCACACACGCCTTGCTGTAGGCAGGGACCCCCTCGTTTCGCTCCCAATGGGCTGTTTTGCTCTCGTCTCATTTTGAGTGCCCCAATTTTTTAGCCTAAATTGGTCATGTGCCTTCAAATGATCAAATTCCCCTAACCAAATTCACCTACCTAAGTTTCGCCAAGTCTTTTACCTTCGTAGAAGTGCCCCTGTGGGTTTCCCTTTTTTGCTCCTGCTGACTTGACCCCTCCTTGCACACTTCTCATTTTCCATCATTTTTGACTTTGGGGACAAGTTTCCCATGAATTTGGGATTTTTTTGTGGTGCCTAAGTGAACTGCCAAGTTTTCATTAAGTTTCGAGAAGTTACAAATTTCTCCTTCTGGAACCCAGGTTCCTTGTGGCTGTTTCTGAAAGTCCATCCCTCCGTGGCTATTGTGGAAACATCTGGCGGCCACCTCCTTTTTGGCCTCTGGAACCCGGGTCCTCCATGGCCATTTCTGGATGTTCATCCCTCTGTGGCTATTTTGGAAACATTCAACGGCCACCTCCTTCCTGGCCTCCGGAACCTGGGTCCTCCATGGCCATTTTTGGAAGTTCGTCCCTCTGTGGCCATTTTGGAAATATCTGACGGCCACCTCCTTCCCGGCCTCTAGAACCTGGGTCCTCCAGGGCTATTTTCGGAAGTCCGTCCCTCCATGGCCATTTTGGAAACATCTGGCGGCCACCTCCTTCCCAACCTTCAGAACCCAGGTCCTCCATGGCTGTTTCCAAAAGTTTGCCCCTCTGCAGCTATTTTGGGAAGTCTGCTCCTTCGCGAATTTTTTGGGAAGTCCGCCCTTCCGTGACTATTTCAGGAAGTCCACCCCTTCACAACTGTTTTGGCTTCTGTTCGCCATCCGCCTTCTGGCTTTCCTCTGCCATCCTTCCGCCCTCTAGCGCTCACACCCTTGAAGCACACATTAATGTTTATGGCCCAAATGAGCTCCAAATATGAATATCAAAGTCTTTTGATGATGCATGGATATAAGGTTTGACTGGCGTTTGCCTTGATTCATGTATAAATGCACTTACGACAATTCATGTTTGCAGGATTCAAAAAAATTTCTGCAAGTCTATCAGAGACGCCTATTAAGGGAGCTGTCCTACTTTTTGCTAGATGATGATGATCTCCAAGAAGCTTTCTACCTTAATCAGGGGCCACCAATCCATTGATGCAAGTCATCGACTGAACTGTTTGATCCACTTAAGCATGTTGCAAGTCCACCAGATGGAGGGTAGCCTTCAAGTAGTCTTTGCTATAGTAAAAAGGGAAATTAGCTACAAGACAAATCTGCTACAGTGCCTAGGCACTACAAGACAAAATAGGGAAAAGACAAAAGATGTATTTTAAATGGCTAGATATTAGGGGGTAGGTGAAGCCCTAACTTGTAATGAATTATTTGATCCACATAATGCAAATTAATCTTAGCCATTCATTTGGGCTTTGGAGAACTATAAATAGGGGTTTGCCCCTCATTTGTAAAGGGTTGGAGAACTGATGTAAAGGCATTCTGTAGCAATAAAGAGCTACATTGCATGATTTATGGGTGTTTCTCTTGAGTTTGTTCATTGTGCATGCATGGTTCATCCTTCCATGTTAGTTTAGTTGTAGTTTCTTAAATGGAGGTGATAATGGTGTTTGTTGTTTTAGTATTTGATGAATTTCCAGCTCATATTGTTTATGATTGGTTGATGATGAATCACTTTGTAAAGCTAGTCTGAGATTCCTTACTTTATTGATACAACTTAGTTTGATGGCATATGCATGATGTGTGTGTGTGTGATCTAAAGATTTGCAGTCCTTAGAAGATTGCACTGGTTTTGTGTAGCTGTAGGTTCTCTTGGTCAAACAAAACCCAATTTAGGAAGTTTATTTATTGTAGTAGTCACCATTGTTACTATTCATTCATAATTTCAGGTCTAGGAACTTAATCTCTTCCTTGCCCTTTTGAATTTTATTTTAATAGTGACTTACACAAGGTTCATTGCACATTGTAAAGCTAAATCCAATGATAAAATGGAGTTCAAGACTATTGTTTGAGCCTGTAGAAAAACACACAACAACTCTCCCATCTTAAGAACTCCATTTTCATACCCAACTTCCCATACTTTGTAACTCATTCGTAAGTCTGCCTTGTGATTCCAACAAATCACATGAAACAACTAAGGTATTCCAAGCACTATCAAGACCTAACATTAGAGACCTTGGGATATTGTTCTGCAATTTGATTGTGGAAGATTGTCTTTCAAGAGAGGTGATGCATCTAAGTATTTCCTGTGTTGAGAAGTGCATAAAAAACACATCAACAGAACTGGTGCTAGAAGGAGGACTAAACATGTTGGAGTTGCAAAGCTGAAATTTGGGAGTTGAAAAGAGTACTTTCAAGTTTAAATATAAGATAGGAAGATATCTTTAATTGCTAGAAATTTAATAATAATTTTTTTTTAAAGAAAACAAGAGTTGAGTCGAAATGGAGCAACATTTCCAAATCAGCATCACTCAGTTGCATGCATATCTAAACAGGAGATTGAAGAAACCATTGGAGGAATTCGCGTTGGCAGGTAGATGTTGGATCCATTGCACTCATGGGCATAATGAATTGGGGTGTCTAACATTTTTGGACAAAATTGAGGTCTTGCAAGGAGAAATTCCCTTTTGGGAAATCTATCAACCTTTGGTACTCATAGACCCAAAGGAATAATTACAAACCATGGAAATCGAGGCTTTCAAGGAGCTGATCCAAAGATGTTTGGGTAGCAAAGATGGACCAAAATTGGAAGAGGTACTGATGTCAAGTTGGTGCAGATTTCACAATGCACCACATTCAGAATTCACTTGCTCATCATGCATGAACATTATCAGTCAAACTCGAGGTTGTTTGAACGAGTTGGAGCATCCAAATTTCAATGAAGATGAGTCATCCCATGAGGCCAAAGAGCTGTCAACATCTAAAGGACAACATATCAAAGACAAACCAAGGGATTTGACACAAGCTTGTGTTGGGACAACAAACATTGAAGTTGAAAATGAAAAGAAAGGAGGTGATTTCTGTAGGACAACAAAAGGCTTTGATGAAATTTCTATTGGAAAGGAGCTGGAAGGCATTTTGTCCATCAGCAAAGACCAGCCCTCCACTCTAGAAGAAGAGAAATTGGTAGTTGACGATGAATCAATGAGGTCTGCAACAATGTATGTTGGGGCAGCCAATGAAAATGTTGAAAATCAGAAAGAGGAAAATCAGCAAGAAGAAACGGATGACCGCCTTGCAAAAACATGAAATGATGGCGAAGGCATAAGTGAAATCAGACTGGGAGACCTTTCCTTCATGAATGACAATGATCAAGCATCTAAAAATGTAGATTTGGAGGAGTGGGAACAACCACTTGCCACGGCTGTCTACTATTCAGTTGCCTTACCAAACGATGATGAGAACCTAGTAGTGGAAAGATATGACTAGCTTGTCTCGAGACTAGCAAGGGATTGGACTGAGTTGAAATACCAAGTGGATTTGGAGATACTGCTACTCCCAAATTGGTGTCAAGTCCATGACTCATCGCACTCAGAGGTTACATGTAAGCTATGCCAAGAGGCCATTGGGCAAGTCAAAGGACAAGGGGCACAACCAAGCACATCACCTCCCATAACCACTTCAAGGATCAAAGAAGAAGAACAAAAGCCTAAATTAGCTAATGAATAAGTTGAAGGAAGCCCTCATGATGATGTTGGGACAAAAATAGGACAACAATGCAATCTTGAGCTTCCAAGCGAGGAATTAGATCAAACAAGAATGTTGTCCACAAGTCATCAAGAATTTCTTCCCCTTGAAGAGCATTTGTGCACCATGGAAGATGGAATTTATGGCGAGTCCTTGGAGGGAGATTGCGTAGTGAACTTTGGTCCCCTTGATGGGGTGCCATCAATTGATGACTTCTTTCCATTGGGAGCTGTACTACAGAGGTATGTTCATGCTGAGGAAGAGCACATCCCAGAAGATGGTAGAGATAAGGACATGCTCCTTGAGCCTCCAAATAGTGATGCACTAGAGTTTCTAGATTGGGAGAGGGGTTCCTTCTCCATCTATAAAGATAGTGAATAGGAGGAAACAAGTGGGCGCCATGAGGAGATTAATGAACAACAAAAGGAAGAAGATAAAGGTGGAGGTGTTTCGACGACTGCCAACAAATATAACGAGGTTGGTCAACCGCAGGCTACAATTGAGGGTCCTTTCACCTCAATCCTTGTGGACTTTCCTTCACGAACAGAGAGCTACAATGAGGCAGATTTGTGCATGTCTTTTTCTAATAACATTGAATATCACAAAAGTCAGGTCCACCATTGGGAAGGGAAATGGGACAACATGCTACCTTCTGAAGACAACCACTAAGAGGACAACGAGTTTACAAATGACCGACAAGACAAGATGTTCCTCCTTGAAGAGCAACCAATTGGGATTGTAGATCATGCTCACAACTTGGAAGAGGTGTTCACTACCCCATTTTCCCAGCCCCATCCATGCCCAAGACCAAAAATGCTGCACCCTCCACTATGCTTGCTCGAAGCTGCCGATGCAATGACTGATGATGTAGTGCTCATTCTGGACTGTCAAATGCTACCACATCTGCATGATCAGGTTCTATCCTTCCTTAATCCTATGCATACTTATAGCTAGATGTTTCATTTTGATTATGGTAATGAGGGAAGGAAAACTTGTTTATGGATTAACCATGGGTTCAATGAATTGCCTTAGTTGTTGATTCTTCATGATGACATGATTAAATTTGAATGTTGCTATGTAGAGCTTTATTTTTCTGAATATAAAGATAAATTTGCATGGTTAAGGACTATTAACATCACCCGCTTGCTTATGCACGCACTACGAAATTCAATGGGTGTGAGTTTTGGTTTTCCTTGTCTGAACATAGTGCCTTGTAAATACCTTTGTACATAACCCATTTTGAGTAGTGTAGGTTTCCTATAAGTATTTTGTTTTCCTTCGCTTACCTGCTTTGGTTAGCTTAGGTGTTTTCCTTTTGTTTGCTTCTATTTTGTTGCTGACTTGCTTGGGGTCCCTTTGCTCTCAACTAGGCACATCTGTGTGCACAACAACCGTTCTTATTGCCTGGGGTTGTTCTATGTATTTATTCACCATACTCTAATCAAGTTTTCATAGTGGATGGTGATGATCTTTTGTTAGTGTCAAACAATCTGGGTGTTTGATTCAAAGTGGATAAGCTATTGGTTTGTATCATTCTTGATGAATGCTGAAATCTTACATCTCTTACACATTTTAAGAATCTAGAGGTCGTTGTAGGTCCTTGGAAAAGTTGAGTTAAGTTAAAAATCTAAAATTTTACTTCAGCGCCACTGTGACTCTCAGCCCTGAGTGCAAGCATCATTGCTTGCGGGTTGAAGTAAAAGAATTGAAAAAGAGAAAATTATAAAAAAAGAAAGAAAGAAAATAAAGCATTGAAAATGAGAAGAAAAGAAAATTCAACCTATCGGGAGGTTACAAACAACTCTATTAGGGCTATGGATGCCAAACTGATCGTAGAGTAATGTTTGAGAGGATCATAGCAACAACCTTGTCAGGGCTATGGATGCTTGACTGGGAGCGAGGAAATGTCCAGGATGCTTTTGGAGTCAAAATAAACTATGTAGCTTAACTTGATGGAGCCTAAGTTCTTGCAGCAATTGAAGGATGGGAATTAATGCAATTGCACACACTTGGATTTTTAGCATACTGAAGGTTGGGTTAACTAGTGGTTTTTTGGGCGTTAGGCTTGTTTGCCCTAGTGTGAAGATTAGAACCAGAGATTTTGGGTTCATGATTCTAGTTTTCCATCAAATGCTCTGGAGAATTTCCCTAGCGAGTCACCATTTGTTGTGCATGTTTTGGACACACGCCCCGCTGTAGGCAGGGACCCCTTCATTTCACTCTCGATGGGCTGTTTTGCTCCCGTCTCATTTTGTGTGCCCCCTTTTTTGAGCCTAAATTGGTCATGTTCCTTCAAACGATCAAATTCCCCTGACCAAATTCACCTACCTAAGTTTCGCCAAGTCTTTTACCTTCGTGGAAGTGCCCCTGTGGATTTCCCTTCATTTGCTCCTGCTAACTTGACCCCTCCTTGCATGCTTCATGTTTTCCATCATTTTTGACTTTGGGGACAAGTTTCCCATGGATTTGGGATTTTTTTGTGGTCCCTGAGTGAACTGTGAAGTTTTCGTTAAGTTTTGAGAAGCTGCGAATTTCTCCTTTCGGAACCCGGGTTCCCCTTGGTCGTTTCTGGAAATCCGTCCCTCTATGGCTATTTTGGAAACATTCGGCGGCCACCTCCTTCCCGACCTCTAGAACCCGGGTCCTCCGTGGCCATTTTGGAAACATTCGGCAACCACCTCCTTCCTGTCCTCCGGAACTCGGGTCCTCCATGGCCGTTTATAGAAGTTCGTCCCTCCGTGGCCATTTTGGAAACATCCAATGGCCACCTCCTTCCTGGCCTCCGAATTCTGGGTCCTCTGTGGCCATTTCTGGAAGTTTGTCCCTTTGTGGCCATTTTGGAAACATCTAGCGGCCACCTCCTTCCTGGCCTCCAAAGTCCAGGTCCTCTGTGGCCATTTCTAGAAGTCTGTCCCTCCGTGGCCATTTTGGAAACATCCGATGGCCACCTCCTTCCAGGCCTCCGGAACTCGGGTCCTCAGTAGCCATTTCCAGAAGTTTGTCCCTCCATGGCCATTTTGGAAACATCTAGAAGCCACCTCCTTCCCGGCCTCTAGAACCCATGTCCTCCGTGGACGTTTCCAGAAGTCCACCCCTCCGCAGCTATTTCGAGAAGTCTGCTCCTTTGTGGCTGTTTTAGGAAGTCCGCCCTTGTGTGGCTATTTCAGGAAGTCTGCCCCTCTGCAGCTGTTTTGGCTTCGATTTGCCATCCACCTTCTAACTTTCCTCCTCCATCCTTCTACCCTCTGGCGCTTGAACCCTTGAAGCACGCATTAATGTTTATGGCCCAAATGAGCTCCAAATATGAATATCAAAGTCTTTTGATGATGCATAGATATATCTAATAGGGAGTTTGTAGGTTTGACTGATGTTTGCCTTAATTCATGTATAAATACACTTATGACACTTCGTGTTTGCAGGATTCAAGAAACCTTCTATAGATCTATCGGAGAGGCCCATTGAGGGAGTTGTCCTAATTTTCGCTAGATGATGATGATCTCTAAGAAGCTTTCTGCCTTAATTAGGGGCCACCAATTCATTGATGCAAGTCATCGACCGACCTGTTTGTGTAATGCTATAGAAAAATGCACTATAGAAAATAAGAGAAGATAAGAAACAATCATGCATGCTAAATCTAAGATGCAAATCTAAATGTTAAGCAACAAAGAACAAAGGAAAGTCAGAAACGTAAACAAAACTATAACAATCTCACCAATTTCGAATGTATTTCCATGATTCATCTTGATTGCCCTTCTCCATTTTGCTTGTGTAGTATAATTGCCCTCAGATTTCTCGTAAGTTTGTGCAAGTATAGCCTATGATAGTGATTTAGCAAAATATCGAAGATTCAAGACAAAGTGCTCTCCAAAAGTCATAAGAATTCGCGAGAGATTGAAATGAAGAATGACAAATCAATTTATAGAAAATTGATTATTCGAACGACAGGTTAAGATTGAAAGATCAACGGACTGTTGAGATTGACAGATTAGACATGCATTCTAATAACTGTTAGTAGTGACATGAGTGATACAAACTAGAAATATGATTAAAGATTAAATAAATGATTTAAACTTCAGTTTGGAATTCAAAAACATAAAAAATATCTTTGCATGACAAAGATGAAGATTGATTATAACGACTCTCTATTCAAATGCAAGCACAAGGTTTAATTAATTAAATAAGAATATCTAATTAATCCGCATGTACATGCAAATAAGTTAGAACTGGACGATTGAATGATCTGACGAAGAGATTACTCGAGATAGCCACTCAGACATCAAATGAAGAGTTAACTGAGTGATTAAAATAGATGCCTAGTCGAGTAAAAGTGAATATTTAGATAACTCACATAATTATCTAAAATATAGAGGAATGCATTAAAATAGAATTAATGAATTAAATAATTCATTTAATTCAAGACTCGATATTCGACGAATAATTAAATAAATAAGATTTATTTAATTAAATGATGAAGGGATTTAAATGAATAATTAAAAAAAGAATTTATTTAATTCTAGTTGAAATATGATAAAGAGTAAATTAAATAAGAATTTATTTAATTTTGACAAGACATATAAGGTTAATTAGTAACATAATTAAATAAAAAGCGTTTATTTAATTAATCAGATAGAATAAAAAAAGTGTGAATTAATTAAATAATTAGGATTATTTAATTAATAGAAGAATTAATGTTAAGATGAATTAATTAAATAATTAAGATTATTTAATCATGACCATGAAGAATAAGAATTATGAAGAATATTGAAGTCGCAGGCCTAAACCAAATTTCGGTGTCTACATTTGCCCCTCTTTGATACAATGTCATCTCAGCGTTGTGTCAAAGAAAATCGATAAAAACATGCCCCAGTAATGCTCCAGATTAGAATAGGTGAAGGTATGCCCCCTCGAGAAAATTGACAAATTTCTGAAAAGTTTAGAAAATTTTGGAAATGCTCCTGATTAGTCCATAAGATAGGCAGAAATGCAGTGGTGTTGATGGAATTAGGTTTGAAAATGGGAGGGACAGGTAGAGGATGATGGAAAATGGAAGTTAACATGGCCAGTAGGACAAAAATGCCACCTAAGCCTTAGGTATGTATAGGAATAGGGGTAAAAAACCTATTCATTTGCACCCACCTAGTTGAGAATTTGAGATATTTCTCTGACTTTCTAGCGAGGATGTCTCTAGTTCCAGTCACTCATCATCGCACATACAGGATCCAGACATACCAGAGACCAGCCGGCGCGGACCCCCCGGTATGGACCTCAAACATGCCTTTTAAATTTTTTTGATTTGCACACTTTTTAATGCATTTATTTTAGATTTTACGTATGCGTCACTTTAATTAGGAACCGCATATGCATGCGCGAATGATGCATGTGTATGCGGAAAACCGCATTTGAATGTTTATGTCGGTCATTCAGAGTAGTTTTCTACGGTTAAATGCATTTGTTGATTTCTGAAACACATTTGATATTTTGAATCGCATTTGCATTTAGAATAGCCGCATGTGTATATTTAGAAACTCATTTGAATTTACTGCACCGCATTCTTTATTTTTCAATGCATATGTATTTAGTCAAACGCATGTGATATAATGAGCCACATTTCTTAAAAAGCAACACATTTGAGTTTTATGAATCGCATTTGATAGAAAGCGACGCATTTGCATTTTATTTAGTATAGCCATTTTACACTAGAATAGATGATTGACGCTAACATGAGGCATGTATAATGCCATTGCAGGTTGTATTGGACACAATTTATACACGGGAGTCGAGACCCACTACGTTTCGATTCAGAGACAGCTTGTGGCCAACCGAGCGACGGACTCTATGGCATTTGGGTTTGTTGCATGTGACTGATATGCCCCAGATTTGGGCAAATTGGGGACTGTTGACAATGTTATGTGAGAGGTGGCACTCAGAGACATCGTCCTTCCACCTACCGACTGGAGAGGCCAGAGTGACATTAGAGGATGTGTATAGGATACTGAGACTACCAATTAGAGGGACACGGGTGGCCTATGATACTCAAAGGGGTGTTGCCGAGATGTGTAGGTATTACCCCCATGCCGACATTAGATAGTCAGGGTTCGATGACTATGAGATTAGGTGGTGGGTGTTGGCCCAGAGATATAGACAGTTAGACTGTCTATTGGTGACATTGATAGGCAGTATAGTACTACCTGACCGCCGAGGTCATGGATTTCTTGTGGGATGCGGGAAGATGTTAGTGGGCATGCTCGAGCGGTGAGTTGTATATGCCTGGGGTTCTTGTGTGCTAGGGATGTTGTACTTCCACTTGCATGATATTGCCTACTGAGAGGCACAGTCGATGAGTTGTGGCACCATGCTCCTGATGGTATGGGCATGGGAGCATATCGCTATTTTTAGACCACCTGTTATAGTTGACCTACCTCATGGAGCTCCATAAGCCTTCCATTATGTGGGGGCGACCACATAGCATCATATTAGGGATACGGGCTACTTCAGACATGCTATAGACACCATGCAACAGTTTACATGGAGACCATACATGGGCTATGCGTAGTGGTCAGATGAGGATGAGCACTTGCCATTTTGTAGACAGGCACAGTACTTGGTTGGATGGACAGTGTCTCATGTGCACATCACAGAGCGACAGTTGCCAGATCGAGTCCTGAGATAGTTTGGAGAGGTACAGGATGTATCTCGAGGGAGAGAAGAGTTTGCCAGATCATCACGAGAGGTCTCGCTATGGGGGCCAGAGATTCCAATGGCCACTATAGAGGCGGATATTGATGGGCTATAGGCACTTCCATGGGGATGGAGGGACGGACCAGCAGACCCAAGGACCACAGCAGCTTATGATCAGTGGTGGGCAGCACATAGGTCGATCCCCTTGACAGACCTAGAGCAGCCAACCTTGGTAGAGCGGCATGGGACAAGTCCACGAGGTAGGCGAGGCAGAGGGAGAGGCCGAGGAGGTCGTGGTGATGAAGGGGATGATGGCAGAGGTGGATGGCATGGAGGCATGGTCGGCGGGGATGAAGACCACCACTATCACCAATCTGTGAGGAGGGGGGAGGAGAGGAGGATATAGCCATGCTAGATGTGGCCAAAGGTGGAGAGGAGGTGTAGTCAGTGGAGATAGCCATCCCAGATATCCCAGATATCTCGACAGAGGAGGAGGCAGGTGTCGAGGAGGCAGGTAGAGAGGAGGTAGAGGTTGATGCTCTAGGGTTGTTAGGTGTGTACCAGGAGGATGATGATGAGGATGATGATCATGAGAGAGAGATTCGAGATTAGATCCTGGAGGAGTTGGATGAGGAGGAGGATGGGAGAGACAGGGCTAGATAGGATGAGAGAGGGGCAGAGGATCCAGACATGGATACATTGCAAGCCTAGGTTGCCTCCTTGGAGGAGCAGATGAGAGTGTTGATGGCCAAGGGGGATGCCTATTGGATGTAGAGGGACAAAGCTTTGATGGATAGGGATCAAGCTATAGCCCGGCAATAGGAGACTGAGCAGAGATTCATAGAGCTTAGGACATTATGTACAGGACTATCAATTGCATTCGCCAGAGAGCTAGTCAGAGCTGGAGAGAGGGAGAGATACTATCGGGACCTATATGAGGTAGAGGTTCCCCTAGAGAGACGGGCTCCCAGTTTTTTAGTGGCACATAGTAGCAGGTCCCAGACTAGGACCCACATGCTGATAGTTAGCATAGAGGGGGTGGATCAGCCACGTAGAGCAGGGCCATATGACAGACCTCCCATAGCTCAGAGATCAGCAGGTTCCCAACATCATTCTCCCACACACTCCCGGCATGATGGCAGTGGTAGTTCAGGATAGAGATACTACCTGAGATTCATTTGAGACATTGTATTTTGATCTTATAGCCTGCGGGCTTCCATGTATTATTGATACATTATGACATTATGATGTGACACAGTTGAGCGATATATATATGATTTTGGCAGTGATTCTCATGATATGCATTTCTATGTACTGATTATGCAGTATTTATTTTTTACATGTGATGTTTATATGATATGCCTATGTGATGGATGAGTATA
The DNA here is from genome assembly GCA_007258455.2 of Sequoia sempervirens. Classification (NCBI taxonomy): domain Eukaryota; kingdom Viridiplantae; phylum Streptophyta; class Pinopsida; order Cupressales; family Cupressaceae; genus Sequoia; species Sequoia sempervirens. Next base: position 399,435,394 of record VDFB02193867.1, read on the forward strand.
TATATTTTATGATGTTTATGCAACTAATGAGATAATGTTGGTTCTATGTGATGTATGATTCTATACGATGTATGCAATTTAGAACTATGAAATGCAATATGATGTGAATATGTATGATGGATACGACATGTGATGCTATACAAATGTAATGTGATGCATGTATTTACAGTTGCTTTGTACATGGAATGCTTATGATAAGTATTGTTTGATGATGATTGTTTATTATGCCATGATGATCTAGATATGAGATATGTTCATATGCATGTATTTTTCTAACATGTATGTTGATGTAGGATGATATATAATATTTTGTGTCATAAGACTCCGTCATAATGCAAGAAAGAAGAACTGCTAGTATGAAAAGAAAGATCGAGAAAGCATGAAAGACAGACGATAGATGTTAGTATTAGCAATCTTCGATGTTTTGCTGTATCATAAAAGGTATTGCACTTTATCATCATTGGTCGGGACTAAGACAAATGGAGAAAAACACCATGATATGACATAGATCAAGGTGTGCAAGGTCATCCACTTGCTAATAACAGACAGTCACAGACAAGGATTGTCATTAACTTATACTAAGGGCACAAGTTCCCCAGTCTTTTTCTCAGGGAAAACCACAGATAGCAAACAAAGTAAAAGACGGGTCATGAAATGTCATCGCTCCTCTAAATCCTTCATGGGACATCCTTGAGGAAACTAGTAACATGACTCAAAATCAAAGTTAAAAGATAGTCGACAGATAGCAGTCAAAGAAAACAAAATTTTGATACATTGTTGCTTCTCTAAATCCTTCATGGGACATCCTTGAGAAAGCTAGTAACATGAATCCCAGTCATCAATTCAAGATAAATGATAAGATAAATAAGTCAGAAAGTCAAAAAGCCAATAAAATATTTGCCAAAACTTGATCTTGTTTGTTTGATTTGTTTTGATTGATAGAGCCTGATTTCAGGAGATACACATACTGGATAAGACTGTGAGTCTGGTTTCGATGTTATGACTATCTGTATAAGGCATGACAAAGCCTGGTTTCAGAAAGACATGTATCGTATAAGACATTGAGTTAGATGTCGTTGATGTGATAACCTGTGTAAGGCTATGTTTGATTGTTTGACCTTGTCGATTGTACAGGAAGGACTCATCATGTATAAGACATAGATTGTTTTGCTGATATCAGTATTTAGGAAGGACCCATCCTGAATAAGATATAGGTTGATTGCCATGATGATGTTTGTTTCCAGGAAGGACACATCCTGTAGCAGACATTAGTTGATTTGTTTTGGTTGTTTTGTTTGGCAAGTTATTTGATTTGACTCAGAGATATTGCTGACTTGTTCACCAGATTAATACATAACTTGATACAATGTGTGGACAATTGACTGTGTGTGATGACAAACCCTAAAGGACTGACCTAGTGCGGCCTCAGGGGCTCATCGTGTGATGGCCTTGCCTACCTTGTACACGCAGAGACCTCGTAGTTCGACTTGACTTGGACTGACAAGACTAACTACAAATAGAAGACATGTGTGAAAGTGAATGCGATGAACCCTAATGGACTGACCTAGTGCGGCCTCTGGGGATCATTGATTGATGGTCTTGCATATGTTATACATGCAGAGACCTTGTAGTTTGACACGACCAATAACCTTGTCATATAGACATATGGATTAAAGCATGATTTTATACAGACAAACCTAAACAGACTGACCTAATGCCTCAGGGGCACATCAGCAGATGGCCTTGCCTACGTCCAGTCGCATATGCAACATAGTTTGACAAACAGAAAAGACTGACAAGTGTGATTGACTTTGACTATGTTTTTTGGATTTTTGAAATGTTCTAATTTTTTTTGTCTTTTTGAAGTTTTCTGATGTTTTTGTGTTTTTTTTTTAAGTTCATTTTGCGATTTTTTTGGATTTTCCATGGTTTTATGTCTTCAACATAGCCAATGTAAGAACCAATATGACACATGTCAAGTGTTTGCCCCCAGTCAAGTATAAGACCAATTGATTATGAATAGGGTAAGATGGGGGATATGAAATGCACTTGATGTCAATCGTTCCAAGTTATGGGAAAGACTACCACTTATTAGGAATGATATATAGAAGCGATGGACACAAAAGATAAGGGATATGTACAGGGATAGATAGTATGTACAGGGAAGTGGACTATGTATAGGGTAGTGGACTATATACAATGATAGGGACTAAGTACAAAGTAGATTAGAATAATAGTAGACAAAGGAGCAGAGTTGAGTACACATGGCGCCTATTTGCCAGGTTTTCACCATGATACCTATCCAAAGCGCCACCGAAGTGGTTTTCACCATTGGACAAATGATTTGTCTTTACTATTTTCTATATTATCTAATTTTTTTGGTGTTACCAAGATGCTTGTTTGCCAGGTTTTCACCTTGATAACGATTCTTTTGTGATTTTGTGATTTTTTTGTATTTTTGTTAATTAAGACAAAGGCTCACAGAAGCTATGCGTAGAACCTCTTCAAATGCAGACTATTGATTGGTGAGGACAATGGTTCCCCTTTAGGAGTAGAGAGTTGGTACGCTTCTGATCCAAAAGCTTCTATAACAACATAAGGTCCTTACCAATTTGGTTCAAACTTTCTTGGTTTTTCTCTTTCTGCTTGATTCTTTGGGTTCTCCATTAAAACCAGGTCACCAATGTAAAAGTTTCTATTCAAGACCTTCCTGTTATAGCTATGACGAAGGCGATTCTAATATGCTTGGAGATGGTCTAGTGCCTTCTGTCTTTGCTCATCTAGAAATTTTAGCTCATGGAGTCTCGACAATCGGTACTCTTCATCATCACTATGGCCTTTCAGGGATACCCTTAGGGAAGGAATCTCAACCTCAATAGGTAGAATAGCTTCAGAGCCAAATACAAGTGAATATGGGGTAGCACCAGTGGGAGTACAGATACTTGTGCGATAAGCCCATAAGGTAGGGTTAAACTGTAAATACCAGTCACGACCAACATCATTGACAGTCTTCTTAAGGATTCTAATGATGGTCTTGTTAGATGCCTCTGCTTGGCCATTACCTTGTGGGTAGTATGGAGTGGAAAAGTGATGTTGGATATGAAATTCATCACACAGATGAAAAAATTCTTGGTTCTTAAATGGGCAGCCATTATCCGTGATGATGGAATGAGGGACACCATACTGACAGATGATATAGTTCAGGATAAATCTAGAAATCTATGTGCCGGTAATGTATGTCATAGGAATGGCTTCAATCCACTTCGTAAAGTACTCAGTAGCAGTGATAATGAACTTGTGTCCATTAGATGATGTGGGGTGGATCTTACCTATGAGGTCAAGTCCCCATTGGGCAAAGGGCCATGGTGACGTGATAGGATGGAGCTCCTGTGTTGGGGCATGTATCAAATCTCCATGAACTTGACATTGGCGGCATTTCATTACAAAGACATATGAGTCTTTTTCCATAGTAGGCTAGTAATAACCCAGTCTCATAATCTTTTTGGCTAAGGTAGGACCGCTCGAATGGGAACCACATATACCCTCATGCACCCCACGCAAGGTTTCTTGTGCTTCAGTATAATCAAGACATGTCAGTAGGGTATTATCTAAGGTGCGTCTATATAGGGTTTCTCCGACGATGCTGTATTTGGCTGATTTGCAGAGGAATGTCCTACATTGGTTATTGGATAGGCTAATGGGTATGACTTCATCATGAAGGTAATCATACATTTCTTTGTACCATGGGGAATCAGGACCAACAATATCACACACCATTTCAGAGTCTGGGATATCGTAGGCTGGGACCAAAAGTTGTTCGACCAAGAACTCAAACTTAGGCACATTGTTAGGAATGTCAAGAAGTGATGCAATTGTAGCCATAGCGTCTGCTGCCCTGTTTAATACATGAGGTATTTGATGAAACTTGAATTTGTCAAAGTACTCTTTAAAGCTATCATCCATGTGCTTGTATGGAGCAAGCTTCTCATCCTTAGTCTCATAATCATCATTTACCTGTCTGATTACTAGTTGAGAATCACCATAAACCTATAAAACCTTAATTTTCCACTTGACCGCCATGCGTAACCCTGTCACTAGAGCTTCATACTCTGCCATGTTGGTAGTGCATGAAAATGCAATCCTGAATGACTTAGGGATGGAATCACCCTGTGGTGTGATAAATAATATCCCAGCCCCTGAACCATGATTTGTATGTGAGCCATCAAAGTACAGTTTCCATGTTATGTTTGTGTCAAATGTGAATATTAACTCATCAGGAAAGTCTGCAACTAATGGGCGATCTACCTGTATGGGTGCGTCAGCTAACTAATCAGTAATGACCTATCCTTTAATAACTTTTCTTTCTACATATTGGATATCATACTCACTAAGTATCATAACCCATTTGGCCAGTTGCCCCGTAATGCTGCCTTGCTGAGAAGATATTTTAGAGGGTCTATTTTAGCAATCAACATTGTTTGATGGTTTAGCATGTAGTGCCTTAGTTTTTGGGTAGAAAATACTATTGCAAGACAGGCATGTTCAATGTTACTATAGTTGAGCTCATAACCTACCAAAGTCTGGCTGATATAATAGATTGCCCTTTCATGACCTTCATCGTCATTCTATGCAAGTGATGCTCCAAGTGATGAATGGGTTGCCGTAATATAAATAATCAATGGTCTTCCTTCAACAAGTGGCATTAAGATAGGTGGTGTGAGTAAATAGTCTTTAAACAGTTGAAAAGCCTCTCCACACCTAGCTATCCATGCAAAGGGTACGCCTTTCTTAAGTAAATGTTGAAAAGGATGTGTCTTGTCTGCTAGCTGCACTATAAATCTTCTGATAGATTGCAACCTTCCCTATAGTGTCCTTAGTTGACTAAGATTAGTGGGTGGAGGCATGTCCATGATTGCTTTTACCTTAGCCGGATCCACTTCAATACCATGTCTGGAAATGATATAACTTAACAACTTTCTTGACTTGACTCCAAACACACATTTCTTTGGATTGAGTCTCACTTTATATGTTTCCAGCCTCTAAAATATCTTGTCTAAAACCTGTAGATGTTCTGCCCTGGTCTTGGATTTTACAATAAGATCATCGACATAATCCTCCATACAAGTGTGTACTAGATCATGAAAGATAGTAGTCATGGCACGCTGATAGGTTGCTCCTGCATTCTTGAGTCTGAAGGGCATAACATTCTAGCAATATGTTCCCCAAGGACAAGTGAAAGCTATCTTAGGTTGGTCTTTAGTAGCAATTTTGATCTAGTTATATCCTGAAAATCTGTCCATAAGGGACAACATCTCATATCATGCTGTCATGTCAACTATCATGTCTATGTTAGGCAAAGGGAAGTCATCCTTAGGACAAGCTTTGTTGATATCTCTAAAATCAGTGCAGATGCGGATGCCTCTAGTTGGTTTAGTGACTGGTACAAGATTGGAGATCCAATCGGCATAGTCGATAGGTCTGATGAAACCAACGTCTAACAGTTTCTTGAGTTCTGCCTTGACTAATAAAGCAATTTGTGGATGCATTTTTCTCAACTTCTGTTTCACTAGTTTGGCACCTGGTTGTAAAGGCAAGTGATGTAGAACAAGTTCAGGGTCCAACCCTGGCATGTCTACATATGACCAAGCAAAATTTATCTATCTCTGTGCAAAGAAGTCGTGGAACTCTAATTTCTCTTCTGTTGTCAATGATGTTGCCAAATAAACCAGTCGAGGATTCTCTTTTGTGCCTATGTTAACCTCTATGGATTCTTCAATGAGCATGGGTTTCACCTTCGGATGCGTCCTTTCTTTTTACTTTTTCATTGTCTAAAGGTGCCTTTCGGTTTTCACCTAGAGACTCATCCTTTTTATCTTGTTTATTTTTTTTCTCATTTTTGCAACTGGAGGGTTGAACAGATTCCCCAAAATATGCTTTATCATCCAAGTCAATGGTAAAACCAGCCTTATGATCCCCGTTAGGTATGCCTTCTCGTAATCCTAGGAACTCAGCAATTGCTTCGTCATTCTCAAAAGTGTCTAAGATGGGTGCGTCTTGTTGATCCCAATCAATGAGTTGGGGATAAACTAAGGGCATGTCATCATCGGAGTTATCAAAGTCTAATGGGGTTAAGGTAAAGATTGAATTATTAATGTGGTTACAAAAGTCTTGTACCAGGTCCTCTTTTCTCTTAGGTTTAGGTCTAGGTGGATGAATAGGTGGGCCTAATGCCAAGGTTTGACTATCGGAAAGAGGTGGCTCAGGTTGCCAAGAGGTAGGATCAAGTGATTCCCAATAGTAATGTTTAAACCATTCCTCTTTTGTCATTTTCTTTGGTGGATAGGAATTTAAGGGATTTGGTGAGGAACTTAACATCAAGTCCAATTCTCCAAATAATTTGTCAAGGTCCATGGAAGAAGTAGAGGATAGCGATTCCCACTCATAATCGTTAGAATCGGGGGAGTCACAATGATGTTGGTCCACTGGTTTGTGAGATGTCCTAATATCTTCTGAAGCACATACTTCCTCAAGTAAGGGTAATGGAGTACTAGGAACCCCAATTTGAATCAGTTGAAACCCTAGCCCTACTCCTTTTGGCCACTGAGAAACAAATATTGGTTCAATTTTGCCATCTTGGTTTAAGCCTAAACCACTTTGTCCATCATATCCTTTGATTTGCATGATTTTGAAACCCTTTCCATATAGACTTGTAGGAATATGAGCAAGTAAAAGGGGTTCCTGATTATCTTCCTTATATAGCCAGAAAGTGACATCTTCTGCATCTACAACCTCTTTGCTTAATTCACCCCATTTAGTGAAAGTTGTTGTGGGGGGAACATGTATAGTGATCATAGACTCTACCCTACCTGTTATAGGTAAACCATATGACTTAGGAGGAACCAAATGGCTAACACAATAAGAAGTTTTCATGTAATACTCTCCACAACCCTTATCTTGGATCTCGACCCTAGGAGTTGTAGGAAGTGGGGGTGAAATCGATGTTAGAGTGAGTGTGGAAAGATCAACATAAGAAGACGGATTGGATGATGAGGCCTCGTGGTTTATTGGCACTTGGCATTGAGGGATCTCCTTTATATTGGTGCAATACTGGAAAGGATCGGGATCACCATCTATAGTTATTTCGGTGCCATTGTAAGGGAATTTAAGACACTGATGATACATGGAAGGGACCGCCTTCATGGCATGAATCCATGGTCTACCTAGCAGAACGTTATAAGGGAGAGTGAGATCCAAGACCTGGAACTTTGTCTCCATTACCGCAGGACCAATTCTGATAGGAAGTGTTACCACCCCCTTTGATTTTTGTTCTTCATCATCATAATCATTAATGGCAATACTCTTAGTGGTGTCTATGCATGCTTCTGAAATACCTAATGCCTTAATTAGTTTTAAAGTGCATAGATTTAACCCTGCTCCTCCGTCTACCAAAACTCGTCTAACTTTGGTGTCATCAACAAGGACTTCTAGATGTAAAGGGTCATTGTGGTTCATCTTTTCTATTGCATAGTCTTGTTCAGAAAATGTGGCATGGTGATTATTGGTCAAGTAGCCCACCATTTCCTAGAAATGATTGACATCAAGGTCATTAGGGACCGTGGTGTTCTATAAAGCCTTATCGAGGATGGATTAATGCTTAGGGGAAATACGCAACAATTCCAAGATTGAAATTTGGGCTGGGGTCTTCCCCAACTGGTCAAGTAGGTTATATTGTAACTTGGAAGATTGTGGTGTTTGTTTTGATGGAGGGCCCTGGATAGTGAACTTAGTACGATGAGTATTGACTGCACACTCAAGATTAGCATTGATAGTAATGGTATTGATGTTTTCATCAGCGGCGCGAAGGCAATGAATGATTTTTCCACTATCATAATCATGTTTGATACTCACATAGTTGGCTGACATATTGGTCTTAGTACTCAAACTGGGGACAGTTCCTTTCCCATGGTCATGTAGTGGGTCTGAAAAGACTTGATGATCAGTGTTCGATGTCTTTTGTTTTTGTCCACTAACTTCAATAATTCTCCTTTCAACAAGATCCTGTATGATATTCTTTATTTGTCAACAGTTTTGTAGGTTATGTCCCTTAGTCCTATGGTAATCACAAAAGGCATTGTCATCCCACCAAGCTGGTTTAAACTATCCTGGATCATATTGTCTTGGTTCTTGCAGCTGTATGAGGTTATGTTGTAATAGTTGTTTGAACACCGACTCAATGGGTTCCCCTAAGGGAGTGAACTCATGTTTCTAAAATCTCCTTTGTTGTGGACATTGAGTGTTCTGGACCACATTAGGAGGTTGGCTAATAGGATTAAGCGTGTTGGAAAAAGTATGAGGTCCTTGTAACGTGAGGAGGGGTCCCGCTTGTAACGTTTTAGCATCAACCACCCCATCATTGGTGACATTTTTGTTGCGAGACCAAAATCTATTTCTATTCGTGGGGGTGTTTTGTATGATCGGGTTTTGATTGGATGTTGTTGTCTTGAGTTCACCCTTTTCAATGAGATCCTTCTCTATTATAACCCCTTTTTCCACTAGTTCCAAAAAAGATGTACAACAATGTACCCTTAAGTTACTCCTTAGTTTTGCATGAAGGTTTTCTTGAAACATAGTAACTTTTTGTTTCTCAAGTATCTCGACAGGACACCTACTAGCTATGTTTCTCCATCTCTGGAAGAAAGCAATGAATGTTTCCCCTTCATCTTGCGTTGTGTGACACAAGGTTGCTATATTTATCTCGTGGTCAATGTTGAAGGAGAATTGCTCCACAAATTTCTCCACTAGTTCACCCCAAGATCTAATGCCAGAATCTAGACCTGAAAACCATTCTAGTGCAATTCCTACAAGAGTTCTTGGAAATAGTCTCATAAGATACGTGGGGTCATAAGTGACATCTATGCATATGGTAGAAAATTCCCTGATATGTTCGATTGAATTTTGTTTGCCATTGTACTTAGGAAGATTCGGTATGACATATCCATGAGGGAAAGGTGTCATGTACAATGATCTATCAAAGGGGAATGGGCATATGTCCTTTGTTGAAAATGACTTCTTAGTTGACACTAACATGTTATCCATTTGTGTTTGTAATGCATGCATTTGTGTTCGTAGGACGTTAACTTGGGTCAAAGATGTGCTAGGAGGATTAAGCAGATCCATGTATGTGTTCTAAAATCCAAAGTCTTGTGATGGGTTTTGATTGAACATTGGCATTTGAGGTGGATTTGGATTCAAAATGTTGGTAAATATGTTATGGTCTGGTATCTGCATAAATTGATGTTGACCTGGGTTCTGTGTAAACGGATTCCGAGTACCACTATGTGAAAAAGGATTCTGATTCAAAATCGGTGTGAATTGGTTTTGACTTGGAATCTATGTGGACAGATTCTGACTACCAATCTGTGAAAAGGGATTCTGATTTAGAATTGATGTGAATTGGTTTTGACTGCTAGTCTGGAAGAGTGGATGTTGATTGCTATATTGCAAGGAGGGAATGCCTCCTGTTTGTGTAATCCTTGGTATAGTACTAGTGATTTGAGCACTAGGTATGGCCATGAACTGTGGTAAGGTACCCATGATACTAGCAGTAGGTACGGTTGTTGATTGTACACTTGTGACAATGACGTAAGATGTATGGGCTGATGTTTTTAGTCTTTTACTCCCAACAACAGGACCAAAGGGAGTGGATGATGATGCCCCTATAGTGAAATTAAATCTTAATGTCATGCTAGACATACCAAATGGAGACGTATGGACTATCGTACTCTGTGTAGATGTGCTAGATGGCATAGTTGTGCTTATCTGAGGTATAGTAGTACTAGTAGTCGTTGTGTTTGTCCCTTGTGTAGGTTGAGTTTGTAAGGTGCTAATGTAAAATCCTAGAGGTAAGGTAGCACCTTCAGCTAGCAATTTGGCTAAATACCATTGTCGATCATTTGCTAGGTACTCATCTACGAAAGAGGAAAATTCAGGGTCCTGTGCGACAGCCTCTATGTCTTCTATTGCAATATGTCCTTGAGTGTTTCTAGTGGTGAATTTTTCTAATAGAGTCTTATGAGGTCTTGAAGAAAATGGATTGACGAATTCGTTTGGGTTTGACATGTTTTCTCTCTCTCTTCTCTTAGACCTAGTTTCAACCATGTAAGACAAGCTCAATATGTGGGAAATGCAAGACTATATCTATGAACAGTATGACCCTAGTCTATGTTTTTGGGATTTTCGTATGCAAAATAAGGGATGTCCTAGGATGAAACTAGTCTAGACTCTAAAGATGCAACAGTCTAAGCAAGACCCTAAAGTGATCAGTTCTATAAACCCAAGATGAAGGGACCAACTGCCTAAAGTCAAACCAAGGTGTCAATTTAGTTAAGTCAAGGAACCAATGTAGGATGAGGATCAAAGGCAAGTTGATTTTCCTAACTACACTGATGAGCTAGGAGGACTCTCTATAGGAGAAAGTATAAGATGATAAGACTAGGTTCAATGACAAATTTTGTTGACACTATGACTTTTCTAGAGTATAGATGGTGGACTACTCCTAAAGTTTGTAAAAGTGACCTTTCTAGAAGTCTAATGCAAGGTAATATGTACCCTAAGATAAAGCTAAACTCTATATGAAGACAACTATGGTAATGACTAAATGACCCTGAAGTATGCAAAATTGAGCAAATCATTTCAGGTTTCTGTTCAAGGACTGCTTTGTGTGAAAACAACTGAAACTGGTGCAAACGTGTTGACTGGACAGTGACTGTGAATTCTGGTTTTCTGATAATCAGATAGATGCGTCTTAGGATTTAACAGATGTGATCCAAAATTAACAATTGTGGTCTAAACTGATAGATGTGACTCAAAATTTACCAGATGTGACTCTAACTGACAGATGCGACTCATAATATAGTGCATGCAATTTTTCCAAAGGAAATGCAAGCCAAGCTGATAGATGCTACCCTAATCTTGACAGATGCGACTGATAATGACAGATGCGACTCAAAAATTAATAGATGTGACTCAAAATTTAACAGATGTGACTCTAAAAATTAGATGTGAGTTTCTGGTGAACAGTTACGACTCTCTGTGAATTTTCAGTGACATGAAATTTAAACTATGTTTTCTGTGTTCAAATTTTGACAATCAAAAACAATCATAAGACAAAGTGTTTTTAGTTTTGATTTTTGACTCCAAGAACGTTTACAGTGATAATAGACAAGCACATCCTAATAGGCCAAATGGGTAGGGTTTGTATACTTGGTATAGCCCACCTATTATACCCTGGATTGGTGATGAACACCTTTCCTTCTCGAGAGCAGATAGCTTAGGAATTTGGTGGCATTGGCTCCCCTCCACGGCTCATTAACGTCTTTCGAGCACACCAAATTCTAAATTCTTTGGGCAATGACCTCCCAAGAATTGCTATCTCTACTCAAGGGGATCAGTAGTGAGTATCTTCAGGCATGATACTGTACCGTGCACGATAGCAAGCAACGACCACAAATAGGTAGGTCTCTAAAACAAAAGGTATTTAGTACGGGCATTTCGTTCATGGGGTGTGATCCATACAGCGCGAGTCCCCTTTCAGATCCATCTCATCAGAACCACACTCGTGATTCTTGGGGTTTCCCCAAGAACCCACTTTTATATACCGATTGGAAGTCCCTCGGGTTTAGGGTGCTACTGGTCTGAGTCATCCTGGGGTGAGTACTTTTTCCCACCAGAATAGGCCCAAGTTCTAGAGTTGGTAATCGTTTCTCTTACACCCAGGATCACACGGATGTGCAAGGGGAGAGGATACTTTGATGTACCAAGTTGTAAGGGTGACCAAACTTGTGCTTTCGCACCAAACACAGTAGACACTTCTTAATTTTAACCAAACAAAAAAATTTCTATGCTACCAAACAATCTGTTTCAAAATTTAACTAGGGTCTTCGACAAGCGTCCTACAGAAAAACTCATTAGTGATTTTCAATATTGTCTGCGTCAATCATCTTGCAAAAGCTTGTTAACTCCAAATGGCCACACGCTGAAAATCAAATATCAGTAACACAAAAATCAATTGAAAATTTTAGATTGCAGAAAATAGAAATAAAATTTTACCAGTCAATTGTGTCATTTTTGTTACCAGTCAGATGCGTCGTTTATTCTTCAATTGTGGCTCAGGAATTCAATTGCGGTTCAGGAAAATACAGATGTATCGTTTCCTCTGTCAGATGCGGTTCAGGAAGTCAATTGCAGTTCAGGAAACTTCAGATGCGTCGTTCTGTACGAAAAACCTGCAAAAACCAAAAATAAATGATCTACGGATCCGCGAAGATGGTATCTTCATGTCGGGTTCACCAAATGTAACTCCATAGAAAAATGCACTATAGGAAACAAGAGAAGATTAGAAACAATCATGCATGCTAAATCTAAGATGAAAATCTAAATGTTAAGCAACAAAGAACAAAGGAAAGTCAGAAACATAAACAAAACTAGAACAATCTCACCAATTTCGAATGTATTTCCACGATTCATCTCGATTTCCCTTCTCCATTTTGCTTGTGTAGTATAATTGCCTTCAAATTTCTCGTAAGTTCGTGCAAGAATAGCCTATGATAGTGATTTAGCAAAATATCAAAGATTCAAGACAAAGTGCTATCCAAAAGTCATAAGAATTCGCAAGAGGTTGGAATGAAGAATGACAAATCAATTTATAGAAAATTAATTATTCGAACGACAGGTTAAGATTGAAAGATCAACAGACGGTTGAGATCGACAGATTAGACATGCATTTTGATAACTGTTAGTAGTGACATGAGTGATACAAACTAGAAATAGGATTAAAGATTAAATAAATGATTTAAACTTTAGTTTAGCATTCGAAAACATAAGAAATATCTTTGCATGACAAAGATGAAGATTGATTATAACGACTCTCTATTCAAATGCATGCACGAGGTTTAATTAATGAAATAAGAATATTTAATTAATCCACATGTACACACAAATAAGTTAGAACTAGACGATTGAATGATCTGACGAAGAGATTACTTGAGACAGCCACTTAGACATCAAATGAAGAGTTAACTGAGCGATTAAAATAGATGTCTAGTCGAGTAAAAGTGAATATTTAGATAACTCACATAATTATCTAAAATATAAAGGAATGCGTTAAAATAGAATTAATGAATTAAATAATTCATTTAATTCAAGACTCGATATTCGAAGAATAATTAAATAAATAAGATTTATTTAATTAAATGATGAAGGGATTTAAATGAATAATTAAATAAAGAATTTATTTAATTCTAGTTGAAATATGATAAAGAGTAAATTAAATAAGAATTTATTTAATTTGACAAGACATATAAGGTTAATTAGTAACATAATTAAATAAAAAGTGTTTATTTAATTAATCAGATAGAATAAAGAAAAGTGTGAATTAATTAAATAATTAGGATTATTTAATTAATAGAAGAAATAAAAGAAGATGAATTAATTAAATAATTAAGATTATTTAATCATGACCATGAAGAATAAGAATTATTAAGAATATTGAAGTCGCAGGCCTAAACCAAATTTCGGTGTCTACAGTTTGATCTAATAAAGAATGTTGCAAGTCCACCAGATGGAGGGTAGCCTTCAATTAGTCTTTGCTACAGTAAAAAGGGAAATCAGCTACAAGACAAATCTACTACTGGGCACTATAGGACAAAATAGGGAAAAGATAAAAGATGTATTTTAAATTGCTGGATATTAGGGGGTAGGTGAAGCCCTAACTTGTAATGAATCTAAGCCACACAATGCAAATTAATCCTAGCAATTCATTTCAAGGGCTTTGGAAAACTATAAATAGGGGCTTGCCCCTCATTTGTAAAGGGTTGGAGAACTGATGTAAAGGCATTCTACAGCAATAGAGAGCTACATTGCATGATTTATGGGTGTTTCTCTTGAGTTTGTTCATTGTGCATGCATGGTTCATCCTTCCATGTTAGTTTAGTTGTAGTTTCTTGAATGGTGGTGATAATGGTGTTTGTTGTTTTAGTATTTGATGAATTTCCAGCTCATGCTTTTTGTGATTTGTTGAAGATGAATCACTTTGTAAAGCTTGTCTAAGCTTCCTTACTTTATTGTTGCAACTTAGTTCGATGGCATATGCATGATGTGTGTGTGTGATCTGAAAATCTGCAGTCCTTAGAAGATTGCACTAGTTTCGTGTAACTGTAGGTTCTCTTGGTCAAATGAAACCCAATTTAGGAAGTTTGTCTACTGTAGTAGCCACCATTGTTACTGTTCATTCATAATTTTAGGTCTAGGAACTTACTCTCTTCCCTGCCCTTTTGAATTTTATTTTAATAGTGACCTATACAAGGTTCATTGCACATTGTAAAGCTAAATCCAATGATAAAATGGAGTTCAAGACTGTTGTTTGAGCCTGTAGAAAACACACAACAACTCTCCCATCTTAAGAACTCCATTTGCATACCCAACTTCCCACACTTTGTAACTCATTCGTAAGTCCGCCTTGTGATTCCAACAAATCACATGAAACAAATGAGGTATTCCAAGTACTGTCAAGACCTGACATTAGAGACCTTAGTGTAGTGTTCTAAAATTTGATTGTGGAAGATTGTCTTTCAAGAGAGGTGATGCATCTACGTATTGCCTGTGTTGAGAAGTGCATAAAAAAAACATCAACATTACCAACAATGGGCATATTTTCTAATGGATTTGAAAGATGTAACTATTTATATGTTCCTAATGAGAGCTCCAAGTTGTTGGGATGAACAAGAGAGTGCAAGAGAGAGTGAGATAGCTAGAATATAAAGTTGGTAGAGCTTCCCCAAGAAATAGGAATGGAATTTCTAGAGAGAGAAAATCCAAAAAAGTCCCTTGAAGATGAGAATAAAACTAGTTTTTTTCTTAGAAAATCAAGAGATGTTACTTTCTCAATTGGGTGTTACCACACATCATGAGTAAGCCACATGAAAAGTATATTTTTGAACTTTGGGAATACTTGGGGTGCTAGTGGGTCACATGGATTCTACACATTGTGCTATCATATAAAATAATTCTAGAAAAAAAAATTCATGTACTCTTAGTAATAAACAAAATACATTATGCTCTTAAATGAAGGAATTTTTGTTTTTGTAAAATTATTAAAAATCATACTATTAAAAATAGATACTAAAGTGAGTTTAAAAGATCAATTGTAGTGATGGGTTTCTAAATGTTGAGTTGATTGGCGCTCTAGGTTTTGCAACAATGTGGCATTGGGAAGCATGACAATATAATTCATGCAATGGGTGGGGAAGGTTGGGCCAAACCCCACGTAGGTTTAACACTTCGGGCACCCTTCGTATGCCCCGTGGCTTTCTCATTTATTACCCTTTGTATTATGCTTGTCATTTCCTATTTATTGGTTTTGATTTCACATGTTATGTTTTTGTGAAGGGATTTTTCAATCTTCATACTCTACATTTTGAGGGGTCCTTGGATCTTCGTAGTTTAAATAGAGGGGGTTACAAGACCCATTGACACCAATTTAATGAAGGAAGTTAATGCTTTCATCCCTTATGATGTTGTGAAATCTTTCAAAGATGTGGTTATTGAAAAAACCATTAACATGCCTATGAATGCTAAATTTGTGGTTGCATCTAAACATGATAAGAGCAAAGATCATGGTGAGGGATGAAGAGAAGGTAAGACCCCTCCACTTCTAAGGATGCATTTCTTAGACTGAATTTTGAAATAAAAATTGTTATCTCTAATGAAAGGAGTAGGCTAAAGGAGTCGGCCATATTCATGGTGGTTGTAGACATTAAAAAATTACCAACAATAAAATATATTTGTTCTTGGCTTACCAATGTTTGGGAAAATAAAATTTGTATTCAAATTGATTATTGCAGAATGTTACAATGTGGTTTATTTGTTTTTTTTCTAAAAAATAATGAAGTTAAATCTAAAGCCCTATCCAAACCTTATTATAATTTTGGGTTATGTGTGTTTAAGGCACTTTCATGGTCACCAGAGGCCATCACAAAGTCAATTATTGCCCTCTCCTACCCCTAGTGGCTGGTGTTTAAGGATCTCCCATCAAAATTATGGAAACTCATTTTGTCTATTCTCGAGCCTTTTTATGGGGTTGTGCATGTAGATGAGCCAAAGAAACTCTTCCCCATCTAGATGCTTGTACTTTGGTTTCTTTAAATCCTAGAGTTGAACTCCCCAATACGATTAACATTGAGGAAGATGGTTGCCAGTTTGCATACCCTATCAAAATTTTTGGGGGTATTAATGTGTGCTACCTGTGTTGCAAGAGAGGCCACATTTGGAAAAAATATCCTTTAATATAAGAAAAAATCCCAACAAGGAAAAACTATTAATTGGCTTGGATTCAATTCCAATGGCCACTACCTTTGGTTTGAGTGCTGACTTGAATCCCCCCATCACCCCTACAAACCTGGGAAACCAAGGTAGTTTGTTCCCTTCTTTCATCCTCAATGAAAGTGATTTTGTGGTCCCTCTTGAGGGAGTGGCTAGTGCCTCTCCGATGGTTGATAGGGGTAGCAGCCTTATCCTTGGAAACTCCTTCAAGGATCTAGCTAAGAAAGATTGCCCCTAATATTTCTCAATTGGTGGGGGTTATACCACTCTAGCTGCTCCTCCCCCCATAGGAAGCAATTCCTGCCCCAAAGCGATGCTCTCTAGAGACAAGGAAACTCTTGAAAAACTAAATGCCTAATGTATGTTATCTCCATGGGTGCAACATATTTTTTTTGGGAGTATAATGGAAAGTACTACTTTAAGAACAATTGAGATGAACTTCCAAGAATTGTTCATGAGATTCCAATTAGAAGGAAAAATAATAGAGCTAAAAGGGTTGAAGGAAAAGTACCCACAACTAGTTAGCTCTCATCAAATGCAGAAGGGTGAGTCTAGGATCATGGGGGTCCAAAAAGTGGCTCATGACTTTTTTTAATGCAAATTTGATGAAATGAAAAGGGTTTATTGAGAAAATATTTAGCTTTCTACCAATATAAGATATGCCTTATTTGGAATTAAATAGAAAATTATTATTTATTTTCTACATGTATTTTGACTAAAGTCCTAATTGATAGGTTGATTGATAAACATCTATAATTCTTAAACAATTTAACATTTTTTGAATCCAAAAGATGTAGCACATTCTATAATTCCCATAGTATAGGATAAAAAAATAGAAAATGAATTTCATAATTTTTTGACCAAGTTATTGCTAGAATTGACTGATTCAATCCATATCTCCCATGAAACACCTGCAAGCAATTACCTATCAAAATAGAGATCAACAAGCAATATTGTGCTTAATAACCTGATAATTGTATTGATGCAAATAACCTAGATTTAGCCATGTTACTTGCATTAATTTACAAATGAATGTGCATGCTTATATAAGCAATGCACAAGAAAACCCTACATGCAATAATTTCTCATAACTAGAGAAAAGGAGAAAACCACATGGGAAAAACTCTTCTCCAAAAAGAGAGAAAAAGAAATGACTATACTAGAGAAAGAAAGATAGAAGGAGGACTCAATGTGACCCCCTAAGGACTACTTCTTTCATGCAAGTAAAATAGATGTCTCGCTGATAGGAGAGAGAAAAGAGGATATGAATCCCCCCATAAAGAAAGAGCTCCAATGCCAATGATGAACGTCTAAAGACATAATATGATCCACTTCCTACAAACAATATTTATCCCCTTAGGAAGAAATAGATCCACTAGTGATTGGAGAATCCAATCCAAAAGAATGGGTGATTTGGAATCCAAATCCAGATGATGTGTGCCTCTAATAACTACTCACGTGTCCACATGTCGGAAAGTGATGATGTCAATCTAGAATCCTATGAAGACTGATGTAGAACAAGTTGCAAAGGCGATGAAGATGGTGGGCCAACAACGTTGATGTGGCTATTAACAAAGAGAAGATGAATCTTCTCAAAGTAATCCTCCAAATCTGCAATATAGGACTCCACAAACAAGGATGATATGTCTACGAGATATGAATCCCAAGTAGCTATGTCTAGAAGATGTATGATGTCCTGCTACACTGAATCAATAGGGGCCATGGATTTTGTGATGCCAAGTTGATTAGGAATAATGGAAGATGATGATGTAGTCTCAATCTGAAGAGTGGGAACATGAAGCCAAATCTCTAAACCATTGGAAGATGCAAGACCTATGATATACTCAGGCTCCTCTAAAGTATCGTCATCAAAGGGTATGCAATCTACATCTGCAAGAGGGATGAGACAATTTGGAATAGGATCCTCTAGGTATGGAGAGATAGGAGGGTCTCCACAAATCTCCCAAAGTTGTTTCCAAATAATTTGGGGATATTCAATGTATGATACAACATACATAGTGTCAAGATTGACACTAAAGCATATAACCCATACAATATGATCTTTGATAATAATCCATGTTGATAAACTCCCAGGTACATATCTAGTGTAGGTATGAGTCCATAAAAATAAGGAAAAATATCAAGCCACTTGAGATGTGTTAGGATGTAGTGTCACCAAGACTTATAGTTATCCTTATCCAAGTTGATCACAATCTAAGGATGAACAAAAAACTCATGATACTCACTTAAATGAAAAAATTAGAGACTAATGATCTCAATACTGATAAAGCAGATCAAAATATGTCATCTCACACAAACAAATCCTCTCCAGG
Source organism: Sequoia sempervirens (assembly GCA_007258455.2). NCBI lineage: Eukaryota > Viridiplantae > Streptophyta > Pinopsida > Cupressales > Cupressaceae > Sequoia > Sequoia sempervirens. Next base: position 399,454,104 of record VDFB02193867.1, read on the forward strand.
TGCCAAGACGTCCAAATAATTAAGCAAAGTGTGAAAACATAAAATACAAAATAAAATGTATCTAGGGAAGATTTTAGAAAAAGTGCATGAATAGATCTGAAGAGCTATGAAATACCTTTCCAACACCACTTGAATCACAAAAATCAGAGATATAGGCAAAAATTTATGAGATTGTAAACATAAAATGAAGATCTGACTTTGACTGAGAATAACAGGAACCACTAGAAAAATATGATAATGAGACCTGCACCACTAGAAAAATATGATAATGAGACCTGCACCACTAGAAAGTGTGTTGAACTAGCTTTCAGATGATATCTCATTTTCTTGATTTTTCCACCATATGTGGGTGATCCCACAATACTAGTTTACAATTTTTGGCCAAACTGGACATTGAACGAATTTTTTAATTAAATCTTCACTTTTAGGCACCTATAATGGGTAAACCGTGAGGAATTTGAAGATGATGCAAAGTAATGATTTGTGACATTTTGTCTATAGATACTAAATATATTTTTTTCAAAAATTTTGGAATCAGATTGGACTTCTTTTTCCATCTCCTTTGAAAACTAGTTTTTAAAAGCAAACACCATTTTTAAAGAGTGGCGTTACTGGCTAAAACATAAATTTTTTTCTATGAAGGATAAAATTATATATTTTTTAATTTAGAATCATAACTATGATATCTAGTGCATGTAATTGGTTTCATAGTATTTCATTGAATATTTTTTTCTGAATTAAGTTTCAAAGTCAAACTAGTTACAATTTAGACATGATTTATTGGCTAAAACATTACTTTTTTGTATGTATCAAAATTCAATTTATTTTTGTTGCATCAAGGACATCAATATCTAGTGCACTGATATTTTTCAATTTTTTTTGATAATCTTCTATTTTTCCACATGTGTAGAACATAAATCTTGATTTTTGGTGAAAAACCTACCTTCACAAGAAATAACAAATAAATATAATAATCAAATTAAATATATTTAAAATTATACTTTTTGGGAAGCTTATAATAAGGACTACATACTTAAAAAAAAAAAATTTAAATGAATTCATTTGATCCTCCAAAAGGTAAATCAAAAGTGATTTTTTATCAACATTTTGATAGGTGTAAAGGAAACTCTATTATAGGTATGGTTTAAAACTAGTGGGGTTCTATCCAAGGGGGTTTGATCTAAGGTGGTTTGATCAAAACTCCTTCAATTGAAATCCTTTAAATGGAACTTTTCAAGGCTTATATCATTATATTTTCTAAAAATATGCGATTTCAACAAAAATCAGAATGTCCCAATAAGTGTAAACCACTATTGTGGGATCACCCATGGCCAATTTATTCTAAAAAAAAAAAAAATCTCCTTTAAGGAAAATCAAGGCTAGGAGGGGAGCTTGAGACCTGCTTGTATGATGATATCACACTAATGATATGCTAACATCATCAATCACTAGCTTAAATTTGACGGGCATATGGCCGTAACCACAAAAAAAATGCCCTTCACTAAGAAAAATTTAGGTTGCTGAGAAAGATGCGGATTTGCTGAAATATTTTGTTTTGTCCTCTACTTATATTGAAAGTTTCCAAAGATTTTTTTTCTTGTACTTAGGTTGGTTAGACATACACTTGCTTTTTATTTTTTCCTAAAAATTTAGTATTACTACATTGAAATTTCAAATTTTCACCAAATAGATTTACTTTTTTCTAATAAAAGAATAGTGCCGTAGAAACTACATTCAATTTTCTACAAATTTTGTTCTTACATATTTTTCAAATTATGTTAATAACTTATTCATATTATTATTTCAAGTTGCCTAACTCTATTTTTCTTAATTTTATTGCCACTTAAGGGTCTAGTTTGGACCCCCATGATCTTGCACTGACCCAAAAGTTGCTTAAGAAAAGAGTTGATGGATTTGTGGCCTAGTTATGTTCATTAGAAGTCTCTCAACCTAATGCTACCACCCATCCATATTTACAAGAAATAATTCAACATCACTAAGTGGTTTTTGGAGATATTCCTAAAGGACTTCCTCCTCAAAGGGATCATGATCATGCCATACAACTAGTTCTAGGGAGACAACCTCCCAACATCAAGCCTTATTGGTACCCACATATACAAAAAAGTGAGACAAAATATTTTTGAGATGTTAGAGGTACAAATTATCAATCATAACCAAAGTGCTTACTCCTCACATGTGGTGATGGTGTGGAAGAAGGATGAAACTTGGTGCATGTGTCTAGAATATAAAGTGCTCAACATGTACACCATTAAAGATAAGTTTCATATTCCAGTCATTGATGATTTGTACTAGATGCATTGAATGGAGCTATGTACTTTACAATGTTAGATCTTAGATCCGATTATCACCAAATTTTAATTAAGAAAGAAGATATTTGTAAGACAACATTTAGGACTCATGAGGGTCACTATGAGATTTTGGTGATTCCATTTGACCTTACCAATGCTCCATCTACATTTAAATTTTTTATGAATTCCATCTTTTAAAAGTTCTTGAGGAAGTTTACAATATTAGTGTTTTTGATGATATATTGAATTATAACATGAACACTTGCAATGTTCATGTAAATCAAGTATTTCAAGTTCTTGAAGAGCATCAACTCTATTCTAAGCCATCCAAGTGTGCTTTTGGTCTTAATTAGGTGGAGTAGTTAGTATACATAGTTTCACATGGAGTAACAATGGATCCTAACAAAATTAAGGCTACCATGAAATGGCCTATTCCTAAAACCATTAAGAAATTGAGGGGTTTCATGGGATTGACTCGATACTATAGAATATTTATGAAGAATTATAGTTGTATAATAGCACCTCTCACAACTTTAATGAAGAAGGATTATTTTCATTGGAATGAATCCGCTAATTCAATATTTGAAATGTTAAAGGAGTCTATGCGCACAACTCTAGTGCTTTCCACTCCTGATTTCACAAAGGATTTTACTGTGGAATGTGATGATTCAAGAAATGGTATAGGAGAAGTTCTCATGTAGGAGGGTCAATCCATTTCTTTTGAGAGACATTGATTAAAGGGTGAGAATCAACTCAAACCTATTTATGAGAAGGAAATGCTAGCTATTCTTCATGTAGTAAAACAATGAAGGCCTTATCTAATGGGTATACACTTCAAGATTAAGATAGATCATGATAGGCTAAAATATTTTTTGGAACAAATATTATCTTTTGAAGAACAACAAAAATGGGTTACTAAGGTTTTGGGATATTATTTTGAGATTGTATCTGACAAAGGGAAGGAAAATGTTGTGGAAGATACAATTTTGAGGAAAGATGAGAAGGATGAAGCTCTATTGTGCACCCTTTCAATATTAAAAGAAGTGTTATGCCTTGCATAGCCACCCCCATTTTCACTGGCTTAAAATGGGTCCCCCCTTCTTGTTTTGTTTCCCTTTGGTTTTATATTTTGTGCCTTTGAAGTTTTTCTCACTTCTTTCGTCCTTTTCTTTTTTGCTCTAGTGGAGGCAGAGCGTGGACTGAAACTAAACTTAGGAACTTCTTGTGAGTTTCAATTCAGTTTCTAGTTCCTCTTCCGGCTCTCTGCGTGTTGTGTTTTTCCTTGGATTTTGTTGCTTTGGTGGAGTCGGGTGCAGAACGAGAAGTAAACCGGTGACTTGTCCAAGTATTTGTTCTTTCGTTTCAAATCCCATTCTGGCTCCAGGTCTGCCTTTGTCTTTTGTTTTTTCCCCCTTTTCACTTTTTGCCTTTGTCATTTTCTGCCTTTTCTTCACGGAGGTGGGATCAGGATGGAATTCGGGTTTGGAACTTACCCTTAAGTTCCCATCTTGGTTCTTATCCCAACCCAGGCTCTGCTGGTTTCCTTTGCCTTTGTCTTTTTTTGGAGGTGGGTGTAGAATGGGAACCATCTTGGAAACTTGAAAGAGTTTCCAAGTCCAGTTTTCATCTTGCTCCCGCCCCCGCTTTGTGTTGTCTAGGGTCAGTTTTGGTTCTAACCCCACTTTTTTTTCCTTTGGTGGACTCGAGCACAGAACATGATTCAGACTTTTAACTTTTCTTAAAGTTCCAAATCCCTTTCCGGTTCTGCCTCTGGTTCCTGCCCCACCGTCTTGAACATTGGGCTCATTCCTGATTTTGTCCCCATCCCATATTCGACATAATAAGTTTTTGCCAAATTTGGGAGTTTTGAAGGGGTAATATTTTATAATATCTTGTGTACCTTCTAGGACTAATGTGGAACGTGGCTTTGTAGGGTTTGGACACGTGTCCTAGAGACTGATGCTCTTTCTTGAGGAATTGCTCCTGTCGGTGAGACTTGTATCAGTTGCCATGACATCTGACCAAATGGAAAACATTTAGCGATAGATGGGTGACCTCAGTGAGACCTCTCGCCGAATTCTGAGTGTCTCCTCGACAACCGATGTGGAGCCAATAGATATGTGTTATTGGTATAACCTCTTGCCGATAATGGATGTCTTGCCAACTTGGCTTCCACTTTGATCGACATGTTATTTTCAATCGATGGCAAGGATACACCAAGATGATAGAGATCAATGGTCCTCGCTAGCTCACCTGTTGGAGATGCACGAAGGATAAGGCCCGCGAGGGAAGCGAATGGCCGCCACGTGTCTTGTTCGAGATTGATGGAGCAGGGTCTAAAGTGGTAAACCGCGGGCTACTAATGTGATCTCCCAGAGCAAGTGCGAATGGTTGGCAGCAATGTTTTAATCACGAATGAAAAGGTGCTTGAGGGTTAATGCTAACGAGGGCGCAATGGTATTGAACAAACCGGATCTAATCTAGTAATAATCGATTACTCTCGCCAAGGTCGCGGATCTAAGGTGCTCACTCATTAATTCTGGTGAGGTGAGCGAACGACTGCCACGTGTCCTGGCTGGATTTGAACTAGAGGGATCTGTTAGGTGTGATGTCCTGCCGAGTATGCTAACTCTTGCCGATGGCAAAGTATGACTGATGGCTCACCAAAATGAAGAGGTTCTTGCTATAGGGTCTAGCCGATAGCGATAGTCTTGCTGACTATTCTGAGCTCAGTGATACAATGATGCCCTCAGTAAGATGTCTTGTCGAAAGGAGAATGTCTTGCCAAATGTGAAGCCAAATATGATGCCGATTAGGATGCTCTCACTAGAACCTCTTACCGATACCCCAATCTCTTGCTGAAAGGGACCACAATTGACCAGAGCCTGAATCCTCCACGCAACATGCAAACATTGATGGCAGAAGGGACTTTTACCAGTCAAAGTTGGTGAGTCTAAGCCACAACGACACCTCTACAACACTCCAATGGACATAGATTGGTCCACGTTTCTTGATTGTAGATGGGACACCTGCTGGCTGAAGTAGGTGAACATAATGGCGAAGCTTCTGGAACACTCAAGCGATCCGATCATGGGTTTAAAAATGATGATGAGGCTTCTGATCTCAGTGATAGAGGAAGATTTTTGCTGACAGAGGGCCATATCTATAGAAGATCCTGCGCTGACATGGATAGAGTACCATCATTGAATGCATATCTTGACTCAATGGGAGTTGTTGGTGACTCGTCCAATCTAGTAAACCCTAATTTGGCCAACTGTGCTGCTGGCCCTTGGTGTCTATATATATGGAATTTTGCCTCATTTGTAAGGGTTAGAGATGGTTAGACATAGTTAGATTTTAGGGGTTAGAAAGTAAAAGGGTTCAAAAGTTTTGGTTAGACATTAGGAGTTAGAATCTTAATAGTAGAATGCATTTTTCTGCTTTTCTTAGTGTAGATAGAGGTAATATGAAGGCATGGTTCTCTATACACTGGTGAAGCTTACCAGATTTGTAAATGTTGCCCATCTATTTTGTAACGGTAGGGGAAACTAGACTTAGCCTACTTCATGTTATGCTTTGGAATGGTATTCATGTTGTTAATCATCTGATTTGGAAAGTTTTCAAGGAATAAAATTTTATCTTTTGTTTAGTTTAAATGATGGTTTTGCAATCTGCTAAAGTTTACACTGTGAATGGATGAGATTGTGTACCAGTTATAGATTAACTTCATTTCACAGCTATAGTTTAGGAATTCCTTGAATGCTAACAAGTTTGGTTAACTTGATTAATCAACATTATTTTTTGTCCCAAAGCCCTGACCTATCTTTTTCTATTTCTTTGAAACCCCCGGTTAGAGTAGGTTTAGATAGATGTTTGACATTGGAATGATCTAGAAGCTTAACACTAGCAGGCCCCTTGAACATTATAGCCATATTGACCACTTTGTGAATAAACAATGTTGTGACCCAACACCAAGGACCTTGGGAGCCTGTTGGTTTCATCATTGATTGTCTCTTTTAGGAGAGGTGAGATATTTGTATCCCACTTGCATGTTGTGTGTGTCAAATGGACCATCAACAGAACTAGTGCTAGAAGCAGGGCCGACATGTGAGTAACTGGGAAGTTGAACTCCAGACTCTATCAAAATTTTATTATCTATGCAGATGATCTTAAAGACTTTACCCTCCTCCATGCCACATCAACAGAGATGGTGATAGGAGGCCCCCCTTTGAGTATTCTAGTTTTGTTGTGAGTTAGAGTGGGTTTGATCTTGGAAAACCCAGCTCTGATGGGTGGCCCTTTGTGTATAGCTGGATTTGTCCATGGAATCCCTGGTCACATGTGTGATCAGCTTCCTTTATTTTTCCCTAACGGTGGGAAAAATGCTTTTGAACATGTCAGTGTCTGCAAGAACTTACTCTTTTCTCTCTCGGTCCATCATGAGGATATTGCCTATTAGCTATTTGTTAGAACACTTCAAGGTATAGCGAGGCAATGGTATGATAATCTACCACCAAGTTCTATTCGTTCATGGAGAGAATTAGAAATCTCATTCTTAGATCAATTTAATCCGCATGCATGTGCACTACACCCATCACATGAATTTGCAGCTATGAAAAGGATGCCATTAGGACTCATTGATCAATTTAATCACAGATTTTTGTTTATGTATCAAAGGGTTCAATCTTTAGGTTTGGTCATTAATGATTAGGTACTGATTGAGCATTACTATTGGGGTTTAGGCCCTTCATTTGCAACAAAAACCAGACATTATGGTTATGTGGCTACATCCTTGCATGATGCATTGAAGAAAACTCATTTAATGGCACAATTTGGACTTGACACAAGAAATTCAGATAGTCAAACTCAGGTCTTCAATCCTTTGGTGCTTTCAAACTGCCATCCTTTGTGGCCCTACATAGCTTCGCCCACTATCCCTACCCAGATGCAATCATTCTCACCATGCAGCTACAACCCTCCAAATCCTTCAAACACCACATGTTTGAATGTTTCATATCAAGTCTATCCTATGCAAGATCAATGGAGGAATCTATCTCTGCAAAACCCAATCACCGAGTTGAGTACTCCACTTGTCAATGAAACTGTAAACCAAACATTTGATGGGAAAGCGTATAATTTTGATGATTTGTTTGGTAAGAAGCATGAAATAAATGTAAATGCAAAGCATAGTGGAAATCTCACAGTAGAATCTAGCTCTGTTGAAAATGTTAGTGCTAACCATGGTATTGAAGGAGATGGGGTGTTGAAACATGATTGTTGTCATGATAAATCAATGGTACCTTCCAACGATTTGAGCAACTCCTTTGATCAAGAATAGAATCAAGATTATGGGGAATGGATAGAGGAGCATGACTTTGGTTGGATTGATATCCCACACATGAAAAATTGAATAAAGGAAAAGTTGGAAGAGCTGGGAGATCTGAAACTATCAGACATTGTTGGGCCAAGTGGATGTAGGATACATCGAACAAATCAACACCCCCAGATGGAGTGTCATGTTTTCTTTACTAGGATGGAGCTATATTTCAAACAACTGATCACTATGGAGGAAATACTCATGAAGGATCCCTGAGGCACGTATCCCCTTAACGAGGAAGATGAAATAACCAACACACATGAAAATAATGATCAATTCATCCAAGGTGATGAGGGTAGCTGTGTGAAGGGGTTTAATTATTTTTTGTCTTTTGATGACCCTGATCCTTGCATTGAGATGGATTCTACAGCTGATAAAGCTCCTCTACCTAGTGCAGACTTGACACAGGTAACACACTTTGATGGGTTAACATGAGAAGGTGATTTTTTTGATTTGAGTAGTGAACAAATAGAAACTGATGACACACTCTGGGATGAGAGGCCAATAGATTTTCAATTTGGAGATGATGTTGCAGCTGATGTTGAGGTGGCCTCAGAAGAAACTGAGTGTAAGGAATGCCAATCTGAGGCATTAGAACTAGCAGAGGAACATTCAAGTGAAGAGGTATCTATGGAGATCAGGGAGGATGTCCTTGCAGAAAATGGTCAGATCTCCAAAAATATAGTAGAAAATGAGCTACAAGAGATAGAGGTTCCCATGCAATCCCTTCCTATCCAAGGTGAAGATCTGTTACAGGCTAGACGCGAGGAGTTCATTGCTAGAATTAAGAGATATTGGTCAAGTCTGAGTTACAGTGTTTTCCTAGAGGACATGTTGTTACCGGCTTGGTGCAGGATACATGAGGTGGAGCACTCTGAATTCACATTTTCCCAATGCCAAACTACCATAAAGGAGGTGGAAGAACTTCAATGAACTACTGATGAAGGTCTCACAAGGAAAACTAAAGGAGTTGATGTTGCTAATCAAGAAGCCGATGTTCTTGATAATTATGATCAGGAGCTTGAACCAATACCAACAGAGGAAGAAATCAGGGAGTCTTGTTATTTATCAAATTCTATTTTTCCTCTGTCTATTGATGAGTCAAGCACTGAAAGTTTACAAACTCTAGGTATTAATGATGAGATAGCTGACATGGTCCATGTTGACGTGTAGGAAAACTTGAATGATGCCAAAAAAAGTAACAATATGGTCATCCTTGATGAATTTGATCAAGCTATTGTGGGTGAAAATGTGCTTGAAGATCAATCTGTGATACCCCTTGATGACCATATTGTTGAAGGACTAACTGTACAAGATAATGTTTTTGCATGTTCATCATTGATTCCTCATGGAGATACCCATATAGATTCTAGTGGAATATTGCATCATTAGTGGAGGCCTCCTGATAATAGAGTTATCTACTCTCCATGGGTACAGGATGATCACAGCCATATTCAGTCCACAACAACACAAAATCAAGTGGTGTCCTTTCATTATCCTTTGTGTCTCAATGCTTTTCAATTTGATTATGGGGATTTTGGGAAATCAACCTGCATATGGATTAATCATGGTCCTAATGAGTCATCTCAACTATTGATCATTCCTGGTTATGAGGTTGATTTTGAATGCTACAATGAAGAGCTTTATTTTGCTGAATATAAGGACAAGTTTGCATTCTTGAGAACTATTACTATCACCTTACTGCTTATCCATGCACTAACCAACCATATGGAAATGAGTCTCAGTTCATCTTGCCTGGTAATGAGTTATCTTCAGTCTCTTTTGTATATAGTTAGTTTAGGTTTCTTTTTTTTTCTTTTTTCTTTTGTTAGAGTAGGTTTCCCTCTGCTTTTCTTTTTCTTTTGTCTATTTTTGTCTTCTCTTGTAAATAGCTGGATGTCTCGCTTGTTTGTTGTTTTCCTTGGTCTTGTTGTTTTCTCTGCTTTTCTTTTATTTGTGTTCTTTTGCTTATGTTTCTTTGTTTCTTTTTAGGGACCTTCATTTTATATAGTTGATGATGGGGTTGTTATGTGAAGTATGCTCTGATTACTAGGAAGGAAGCTAGTTTAAATATTTTCAGGTTTCCTGACTAGGTGATTTTTCCCTAAACTCAAGTTTTATGCCCATTTCAATAGAGGTTGTGTGAAGTCTTCAAGAACAAGGTATAAAGTAAGAAATCAGCACCAACTACAGCTGAATCTGTCACAAAATCAATAAACCATGTCCTCTTGTAAGGGTATATTTGTCTTAGGGTGGTGATGTCTTAAGATTTGAGTGAAAAATCTGATTCCCTAGATGCTGTTATGAGGTCCATAGTAGTTTTCAACCCATTTCAGGTGTCTAACATCCAACATATTGAGAAGAGATTGAATGAAAATAATTTTCAAATGAAAATAAAATGAAAAGAAAAAGAGAACTATCAAGAGAAGAAAAACTCAATATGAATGGGTGATTCCAGTATCTCTACCGAGACTATGGACGCCTGACTGGTAGTAGAGCAATGCTATGAGAAAACTAGAGGTATCTCCATTAGAGCTATATATGCTTGACTGGCAGCAGAGCAATGCCCAGGATATCATTGCACAACAGAAAAAGAAAAAAGGGGTCAACTCATGTAGTTCAAATCTTGAGTATAGTCATCCAAAAGATGAAGAAAACCTTGTAAAAGGATGATGCACCATCAAGCACACACTTAGATTCAAAGGTAGCCAATGCTGATTTACATATGAGATTCTAGCTCTACCTTGATTGTTGAACTGATCCAACTTAAGTTATGGTGTCCATAAACAAAGAGTTCTGGGTGATTGAATTCTTCAGTGTCTTGAAAATGGTTAAAAAAATTTCCCAACCGAGTCACCATTTGTTATGCCTTACATAACCATCCCCATTTTCACTGGTGTAAAATGGGTCCCCCCTTCTTGTTTTGTTTCCCTTTGGTTTTTTGTTTTGTGCCTTTGAAGTTTTTCTCACTTCTTTTAGCCTTTTCTTTTTTTCTTTGGCAAAGATGGAGCACGAACTGAAACTAAACTTAGGAACTTCTTGTGAGTTCTAGTTTAGTTTCTAGTTCCGCTTCTGGCTCTCCACGTGTTGTGTTTTTCCTTGGCTTTTGTTGCTTTGGTGGACTCAGGCACTGAACGGGAACTAAACCGGTGACTTGTCCAAGTATTCGTTCTTTCATTTTGGATCTCATTCCGGCTCCGGGTCTGCCTTTGTCTTTTGTTTTTTCCCCCTTTTCGCTTTTTTCCTTTGTCATTTTCTGCCTTTTCTTCGCGGAGGCAAGATCGGGATGGAATTTGGGTTTGGAACTTACCCTTAAGTTTCGGTCTTGTTTCTCATCCTGAGCCCAACTCCACCAATTTCCTTCGCCTTTGTCTTTTTCTGGAGGCGGGCGCAGAATGGGAACCATCTTGGAAAATTGAAAGAGTTTCCAAGTCCCGTTTTCATCCTGCTCCCACCCCCACTTTGTGTTGTCCAGGGTCGGTTTTGGTTCTGACCCCGCTTGTTTTCCTTTGGTGGACTCGGGTGTGGAATGCGGTTCGGACTTGGAACTTTTCTTAAAGTTCCAAATCCCTTTCCGATTCCGCCTTCAGTTCCGGGTTCCTTTTTTTTGACCTAGTTCCCACCCCGCCATCTTGAACGTTGGGCTCATTCTTGATTTTGTCCCGGTCCCGCCTCCAACATAATAAGTTTTTACCATATTTGGGAATTTTGAAGGGGTAATATTTTATAATATCTTGTGTACCTTCTGGGACTAATGTGGCATGTGGCTTTGTAGGGTTTGAACATGTGTCCTGGAGACTGATGCTCTTTCTTGAGGAATTGCTCCTATCGATGAGACTTGTGCTAGTTGCCATGACATCTAACCAAATGGAAAACACTTAGCGACCTCAGTGAGACCTCTCGCCGACTTCCCTATGTCTCCCTGATAGCCGATACAGAGCCGATAGAGATGTGTTATCAGTATAACCTCTTGCCGATAATGGATGTCTTGCCGACTTGGCTTCCACTTTGATCGGAGGGTTATTTTCAATCGATGGCAAGGATGCACCAAGATGATAGAGATCAATGGTCCTCGCTAGCTCGCTTGTTCGAGATGCATAAAGGATAAGGCCTGTGAGGGTAGCGAATGGCTGCCATGTGTCTTGTCTAGGATCGATGGAGCAGGGTCTAAAGTGGTAAACCGTAGGCTACTAATGCGATCTCTCAAAGCACGTGTGAATGGTCGGCAGCAATGTTTTAATCACGAATGAAAAGGTGATCGAGGGTTAATGCTGACGCAGGTGCAATGGTATTGAACGAACCTGATCTGATCTAGCAGTAATCGACGGCTCTCGCCAAGCTTGCAAATCTAAGGTGCTCACTTGTTAATTTCGGCGAGGTGAGCGAATGACTGCCACGTGTCCTGGCCGAATTTGAACTAGAGGGATCTATTTGGTGTGATGTCCTGCCGAGTATGCTAACTCTTGCCAATGGAAAAGTATGATTGATGGCTCACCAAAACAAAGAGGTTCTCGCTATAGGGTCTGGCTGATAGCGATAGTCTTTCCAACTATTCTGAGCTCGGTGATACAACGATGCCCTTGGTAAGATGTCTCACCGAAAGGTGAATGTCTCGCCAAATGTGAAGCTAAATATGATGTCGATTGGGATGCTCTCACTAGAACCTCTTGCTAATACCCCAATCTCTTTTCGAATGGGACCGCCCTTGACCAGAGCCTAAATCCTCTGTGCAACATGTGAACATTGATGGTAGAAGGGACTTTTACCAATCGAAGTTGGTGAGTCTGAGCCACGGTGACACCTCTGTAATACTCCAACAGACATAGATCATTCCACGCTTCTTGATTGCAGATGGGACACCTGCTGGCCAAAGTGGGTGAACATAATGGTGAAGCTTCTAGAACACTCAAGCAATTTGATCACGGGTTTAAAAATGATGATCAGGCTTCAAATCTCAGTGATAGAGGAAGATTTTTGCTGACAGAGGGCCATATCTGTAGAAGATCCCATGTTGATATGGACAAAGTACCAGCATTGAATGCATATCTTGAATCAGTGGGAGTTGTTGGTGACTTGTCCAATCCAGTAAACCCTAATTTGGCCAACTGTGCTGCTGGCCCTTGGCATATATATATATGGAATTTTGCCTCATTTGTAATGGTTAGAGATGGTTAGACATAGTTATATTTTAGGGGTTAGAAAGTAAAAAGGTTCAAAAGTTTTGGTTAGATATTAGGAGTTAGAATCTTAATAGTAGAATGCATTTTTTTGCTTTTCTTAGTGTAGATAGAGGTAATCTGAAGGCATGGTTCTCTGTACACTGGTGAAGCTTGCTAGATTTGTAAATGTTTCCTATCTGTTTTGTAACAATAGGGGTATCCAGACTTAACCTACTTCATGTTATGCTCTGGAATGGTATTCATGTTGTTAATCATCTAATTTGGAAAGTTTTCAAGGAATAAAATTTGATCTTTTGTTTAGTTTAAATGATGGTTTTGCAATCTACTAAAGTTTTCACTGTGAATGGATGAGATTGTGTACCAGTTATAGATTAACTTCATTTCACATCTATAGTTTAGGAATTCCTTGAATGCTAACAAGTCTGGTTAACTTGATGAATCAACATTCTTTTCTGTCCCAAAGCCCTGACCTATCTTTTTCTATTTCTTTGAAACCCCTAGTTAGAGTAGGTTTAGATAGATGTTTGACCTTGCAATGATCTAGAAGCTCAACACCAGTAGGCCCCTTGAACATTACAGCTATATTGACCACTTTGTGAAACAACAACGTTGTGACCCAACACCAAGGACCTTGGGAACCTGTCGGTTTCATCACTGGTTGTCTCTTTCAGGAAAGGTGAGATACTTGTATCCCACCTGCATGTTGTGTGTGTCAAATGGCCCATCAACAAGAAGATTGGGGAGAAGAAGCCAAAGAAGAGTAGAAAAATGATGTGGCTACTAGTAATCTCATTCAAAAATACATAGTGATCCTAGTAGTTTAGATAAATTTTTTAGGAAGGGAGATACTCTATGGTATAAAGATCAATTGTATCTTTACAAGAATTCCTCCCTCAAATAAAATATTCTCATAGAACTACATGAGTCTCTAGTGGGTGGTCATTTTTAACTTTTTTGAAAACATGTCATTGGGTCAAGAACTTTACTTTTTGGGAAGGGCTAAAAGGAGATGCTAAAAAATCTATGGTAGATTTTTTTATTTTTCAAGGAAATAAAGGGGAGAGAATTAAGACACCTAGTCTCATACAACCATTAGTTTTTCCTAGCTAGTATTGGGAAGAGGTCTCCATGGACTTCATTAGAGGGCTTTCAAAATCTAATGGTAAGAATGCCATCATGGTAGTAGTGGATCGCCTCACTAGATATACATTTTATTGCATCATCACATCCTTTTACAAAAAATACAATGGAAAAATAATTTTTGGAGAGTATTCAAAAGCTACATGGTATACCTAAGGTTATTGTTAGTGACTGTTGTTTAAAATGAAGGTAAATTATTGATGCAATATAAAATTTCCAAGCCACACAAAACAACATCAATTCTTTAGGGGATCTCAGTCCCAAACAAAATCAAGAGAAGATCAGATAATAAACATCAACTCTTTTTCAACAAAACACTTTTTAGTCTTCCAATCTACACAACTTCAAGGCATCAAGTCAATACTCAATAAAAACCATATTCTACACCAACAAGCTGATCAAAAAGCAGTAAAACTCAAATCAAGACCTTTGGAAATAGTCTTCACACTCACCATTAGAATTTTTACATAATTTAACAATCTCAGCCAACTACATCATTAGTGTACCAATATTTCTCACTCCTTAAGGCAACAAAACACTTTTGTCAAATCCTTCATCATCAAAATGTTTGTATCAATTCAATAACTAGACTCAAACCACTGAAAACAGTCCTTACTCTTCTATTAGCACCAATTCACTCACCTTTAGCAACTTATTTTACAAGGAAAACTAACAACCAAGCAATCCTTCTTGTTATCAACTAGTAATCAGTCTTTCTAAGACACAAGACTCATCATGTTTTGAATGTTACAAGCCAAGAATAAAACTCTGAACCATTAGTTCACAAATTTTGTAGTCAAGATACCACTGTCAAACGTTGAACACACATGATAAAAACACCAACACCTACAACTCTATGTCCTAGAATTCATCCAAGCATAAATATAAGTGTAACTTCATCTTATAAATCAAGATTCAAGCATCCACTTCACTACACATATAGATTCCACTGTCCATAAAAATAAAATAGTATTTGACCATTAGAACTCCATACCCTAAAATGGGTGTATTCCACAAACCAGATCCAAATCTCAAGAACCAAGAGCATATTTAGGGACCCTCTTTATTGCCTACTTCAATATTACAAAATATTTCAATGACTTTATTTGAAGGAATTACTTGATTTTCAGACTATACGCTATCCAAGGCTACTAAAATAGGTCTAATTTTCAAAGGAGAACCCCTTTAATCACCTCCAAATCTCTCAAACTCTTAAAAAAGTCTAAGAAAACATTACAAAACTCCCAATTTATCCATTTTCAAGGGTTAAGAGACTCCTTTTGATAGTATATAGACAAACCCTTGTTTATAGGGTGAAAACACAAGAAACAGGAAAGGTTTCTTGATTAAATCACTTACAGTCCTCCAATATCCTAGCCATTAGTTGATTCATGTCTTAATACATATGAAAATTATTTTGAAATCATCTCCCCACTCTTGCACACATCATTCCTTCAAACTCATGCTTGAAACCACCTTGTCAAGAGGGAAACTCAGATTTTAACTTGAAAACAACATCATATTCCTGCATATTCATCTCCTAATTCCTTGTCACCACAAGAATAATTTAAAAAAATTAAAATAAACCAACTAAAATCCATCCCATCGAACCTACATTCCTACATTGATGGGATGGAGGTTTTAAGCCCTAAAAGACTCTCAAACCCTGATTTGTGGGTTTCACTAAATTGTTCACTTGAAAACCTCTTAAAATGAATAGAACCTCTTCAAACCACTGCTAAATGAAGTTTGATTATCTTCCCTATGAGAAAAACAAAAATTTTAACTCTTAAGTCTTGATACAGTCCGTACAGGGACTGGTAAAAGAAGAAAAAACACAGTATTTCTTTGCAAAACAAAGTTTTATTCAAAGTTTTGAATACAAGAATACAATAGATCTATTTTACCTTGCCACACTATGCCTTTTTAAAGGTTTCTAAATCAATTGAGATAACTACCTCTTCATATTCATCAACCCATCCTTTCCTTTCCACAAAAAAGACTCTTCACCTTCCTGCTTTTGTGCAATTTTACATTTTTACAATAATTGACAACTTTTATTCTAAAAAGCAACTTTTCAATAATACCACCTAGTGACCTATTTCATGGTGCAAATACATTGAAATTAATCTTTTCACGACCTCTACTCATCATATTTACTTGAACATTACAAATTGGAAAAATTATCCTTTTGAAGGCATTTCATGACCTAGGTGCTCTTGCACCAATTATGTAGTAAAAATAGCTTAAAATATATAAATTCTATGTAAATGTTGATTCAATTTTAGTATTATTTGTCACAAATCCTTGTGAATGATTAATCTTGAATTAGATCAATTTTAAAGTCATAGAAAGTAGATAGAAGATTGATAGAAGAAATATAATACATACTAGAAAGAACACTGCATGTACGTGGATAAATCCTTTCAGGAAAAAGATCCACCAAGAATTTAATCTTGCTTGTATTATTTAACCTTTGAATAAGTTACAATAATATTGATTCAATTCTCCTTGATATGCTTCCTTGTTCTTCAACCTTTCTTCTTCACAACTTGCAATACTTTCTCACATAACTCTCTCACACAATTGCTGCAATAATAGCCAATATTTTTGCTTACAAACTCATAAGAGTTAACAAATATATAATCACAAAGCCTCTTGAGAAAATCCATGCCTAGAGGTGCCAAGTTGAGTTCACATATGCAAGACAAAGTCAAACAAGAGTCTTCCTCAAAATTGGCACCCAACACTAAAGTGTTAACCTCGTAGTTATCAAGAATATCTCCCACAAGCTCATCCTCAAAGAAGGCATCCAAAATAGGTCCCACTTAACTGAGAATTAGAAATATCTTCTCCATGCAATAGTTGTAACTCAAAGATCCCAACTTGGGTGCCCAAAGTGGGCCCAAGTTAATATTTGTTAATTGAAACATATCTGTCACCCATTCAAATAAAACAACATGCATGAATGATCCTCCATCTATTAACTAAATGTAGCCACCTATTATCTATCCATGCAAATCAAGTCAAGTAAGATTAACTAACATGCAACTGAAGACAACTGAAACAAAACTAAACTGAATTGAACTGAAACAAAACAAAACTGAATTGAACTTCAACCCCTATTTTCTAGGATCTCAACATGCATAAATCAAATCCCTATTTTGTAGAAACCTTTGATGCCTAACTGAAGTATACTCAATTCACCAACCACTTAACTGAACTAAGGTGGATCCCTTCCTCCCATGTGTGCACCCATGTGCTCCTATTTTGTAGGAGTCATCCCAAGGCATCCCGACATGCTTCTAACATTTAGTAATAACTAAAATTGTCAAATTAAATGTTTATTTCATTCCAAATTAATCTCTTCCTAATCCTAGTGTTGTGAAACACATTCCAAGGAGTTAGGAGATACATGAAATATGATTAGAATGCAATTAAATGGCATCCTATTCCCAACAACTATGATCCTATCTTTACTAGTAACTTTTAGAAAAAAAAATATTTAAATGTTTGGGTACTCAATTGGCTCATAGTTCTTCATATCATCTACAATTTGATGAGAAAATTGAGGTTGTTAATAAATGGAACCTATGAAAATGATGGTGTAGTGATGTATTGGCACCCACTTCCAAGGTGATTCCATTCAACGATAACCCTAGAGATCTCAATGCAAAGGAGATTGAAATACTACAATAGGGCTATCCTAGGGGCTAGAGATGATTTAATGAGGGGTTCACAACCAAGTTTATACTTTGAAGAGACAATTCTATGAAAGTTATAAGAAAAAACCCTAATTAAATGGAAACTAATTCTAAATGACCTAAAAAGATGAACAAAATGCAACAAAAAATATAAAACTAAAAGTGTGCACCAGGGAGATTAAAGAAGGCAAGATGGTGGTTTGGAATTCTAAAATATCTATTGTCAATGCTAACACTGACTCATTCGATAACCTAAGCAAATCAATCTAGTTTCTAGAAAAATGTGCAGATACAGGTTTCAACTAAAGGGGTATTTGAATCTGTGAAAATCTTTGTCAGGCCTGTATAGTGGGACTCATTCACCACTTGTGGTGAATCAATCCACTTTTGTTTTTCCAGAAGTTTGGGAATTGATTCTGTTCCTCTCAGTTTGCTTTGCTCTTTTTGACTAGTTTTCAGATTTGAAACTATAAATTTCCACTTATAGGTCTTCTCCAAGCTTCTCCAAGGCTTGATTACAACTTTGACAACTTTAAGGATTTGACAAATTTTCTCCAATCTTGCTCCTTGGGAAATCTACAACCTAGCCCTGCAAATCAAACACATGAAGAGGGAAAATATGTTATGCGGTTAGTGAATAGGGGTTTGTCTTGGTCAAACCCCTTGTTGGTAATTAAACCTTGCAAAGAAAGCAATATGAATGGAGAATGATGGATGAACAAATAATAATGTTTCAACTCACCATTGAACCCTAGCAATAAGGTGCTATAAATGTGCTTGAAATGGCTGCAATGGATGCGATTCTCGAATCTTGCTTGAATAATATTGATCTTGCTTGAAACACTTGCTTGAATCATAAAGTCTACATCACAATTGTTAGCACAATAACAAACATGACATGTGAAATCCTTGACATGATGATTGATGCTTGAAGAATGCTCTAAAATGCTTGACAATCTACCCTTAAAATTCCTTTGAACTCTCTTGTGAATTTTAGATGACTTGTGAACTTTCTAGGTGACCTCTTGAATGCTAGGTGAGAATATGAGTGAAAGAACCTTATATTTATAGCCAATTATGCAAGAAAAATTAAATCAAGGAAAAATTAAGCCAAAACCACAAGGAGGTCCTGAATAAGTGAGAAAAAGTAGAAGGGTTACTTTTTTGGTGACTCTGTCTAACCCCCACTTTAGTGAGAGGATGAACTTGCTTCAAACTCAGAATAAGGAGAAAAAAGCACACCAAGGGGGGTTCAAATGTACCAATTCCAATAAGATGAGATAATGATCAAGAGGGGTGATCAATCCCCCAGGATCAAGATCCCATGGCAAACCAACATAGGCACAAAACAACACACATGTGAGAATGATATAAAGAGAAAAAACAAAGCACAAGCATGCACTACCAAAGATGAAAGGAGAAAGGGTGAAATAAAAGAATCATATCAAGATTCGATCAATTTTCCATCATGATGTGGATTGGATCTACGTTTTTTTTCAAAAAATGCATACTCACTTTGAGGCAACGGAACTAGTGGCTATTCGTCGGGTGAGAAGTCCTAAAAAGTGAGAAACATATGCTCATGGCTGGTATGCACTCACACACACATAAGTGGCTATACCCCCTTGATAACTTTAATAAGGCACCACACAAAAATGATTTTTGAGCTTCATGAGGCATGCAAAACTTCGTATGCTCAAATCTCATGAACAAACAAGATGGCTCTACAGGCATGCAAGCTGTGTTATGTAAGGTGGCCATATAACAACAAATGTAAAATAGGAAATGTTCAAAGGAGTTTCACTTAGTTCATGCGAGGTCTTTAACTTAGGGAACATTGTGCCTAATCTCTCCAACAGAGGACCAATCACAACATAGAAGATTCACAACTTAGGGGATGCAGTGCATCACATCAAGCCACTAAGAGGAATATAATTGTGGACATGGAAAAAGTAACCCTTCTACTTTTTCTTATGTTTAGGCCCTCCTAGTGGTTTGGCTTTTTTTTTCCTAGATTTAATGTTTTAATGTGGTCAACATATTCACATTAGGTCTTGGACCCTTGCAAATCATTATGAATTCTAAGATGTCTTGTAAAAGTGTTGTGAAGTGTTCTAACCCACTTTCGCACTTTTATAGGACCGTTTCATTATAATTCACTTAATTAACCCCTTTTTATCACTTACCAAGTCTTATTTCAAAGTGTTGTAAAGAGTTGTAACAAACTCTCACACTTTTCTACACTTGTCATCACTAATTCCACCCTTTCTTATGTTTAAATGACCCCTTAATGCACTTTTCGGCCATATACATAAGTGTATTTTTTAGAATATTCTCGTTAAACAACATTAAATACACTTTAATTTTTGACACCCAATAAAATTTCCCTAGTGAGACCAAGTCGCCACCTGGGACAACTTAGTCCCATTGGGCACAAAAATCAAAATTATTTATTTTTTTGGTTGGATTTTATTCTCTTGACCTTAAGGTTGGCCCGTGATGTGTTATTTTTGGGAAATTTAGTATAATAAAGTATAAATAAATGGTTTTCCCCTCATTTTTCATCTCCTAATCTCTTACAACCTTTTAATTTCTTTAGTGCATTTACTTAATCATTCTCAAGCATTCTAAGCATGATCAAGCATCCATTGTAGCATCTTGTTGCATATCTTTAGATTTCTACATCAAGGGTTTAGTGAGTTGTGACATTTCATGTTGTTCATTCATCATTCTCTTTCTATTTCATTTAATTTTCTAGGGTTTGATTACCAAATTGGAGTTTGATCGAGGAAAACCCCTATTCTCTAACCCTTAACCCTTTCCCCCCTCTTTGCATGTGTGTTTTGTATGTCTTGTATGCAGATTTTTCAAAGAGCAAGGTGTTAAAAAGGTGTTTTCAACTCATCAAACTCATTCAAGTCAATAAAGCCCTAATTGAAGCTTGGAGACCTATTTCAACCTTTTTTCTATAGAATATGAATCAGATACCTATCAGGAAGGGAAGTGTAGACAAAACGCTATAAATTCTTGCCCCAAATTTCTTAAGATTCCCAAGTGGACTAAGTCTCTATTAATGGTCAATTAGTCCCAATGCCAGGCCTAAAAATTGGTTTCTATATTTTTGGATACCTATTTGGCAAAAACCTATTTCGGCATAATCTCCTCGAAATAGGACTAAGTCACCTAGCTTGGCGCAAGTGTCCCAGTTGGCTTCAACAACAAAATTTGTAGGATTCCATAACCTCTCTACATCATATTTCAGTTTCCATGTGCACCTCTCTAGTCTTGTTATTTTTGTTATTGTTTGTTTGCATTCTTAGGTCATTTTGCATACATCACTATGTTTTTAAACAAATTGCATTTCTTAGGTTTTTCAATAACAAGTCATTTTTTTTATCAGTTTATTAGATTTATACATCGCATCTAGGAATATTTCATCCATCCTTGCATTGATTTTGAGTGTATACATTTCTCATTTTGGCCCATCTTTCTCCTTTTAGGTGAAAAACCTTAGAAGTGTAAGAAAGCAACTAGAAGCCAAAATCTTTGCACACAATAATATTCTAAGAGAGGTACATTCTCTTGAAGGACATCACACCCAATGTCATCCAAAAAAAGAGAAACACATCATAGAAGTAATAATTTAATTGCACCAAAAATTGAGAAAAAAGAAAATGCCAATGTATGCCCCCACTTTAAATAAATTGCTAAACACCATACTATGAGAAATTACTTTAAAGAAGCAAATGAGAAATGCAAACAAAAAATAAGACATGAGAGCTAACTTGGAAAGCCCTATGCCAAGTCATATGTTTCCAAGTAAAGATGCATCATGCTAGAGAAAAAGAAAAGAGAAGGGTTGCCCCCAAAATGAAAGCACCAAACACATAAGGGATCTATGGATTTGGGGTTAGTATGTTATTTTGCTACATTTTTTTAGAGATATTGGAACTATCATCATCCCCCAAATACACATAGAACTAGAAGAATGACACAAAGAGAGCAAAATAAAAATAAAAACCTTTTGGGTCAACATGGAAAATACATAAAATCCTTTAGGGTGAACATGGAAGAGACATAAATGTCTTGAAATCTTCCATCATCCCTAAAAGGAAATCACAAGGCTAGTGAAAAAGAAATAAAGAAAAGGAAAGAAAAAATAAAAGCCTTTTGGGTCAACATGGAAGGGACATGAATTTCTTGACACCTTGCATCATCCCCAAAAGGAAAACACAAGAAAAATTAAAAAGAAATAATCTAAAGATAAAAGGCGAAAGAGATACATAACATAAAGAAGAATGAAGGTACAAATAGAGGAATGCCACAAAGAGATAGGACATCAAAAATAACGTCATGGGGGATCACATTATGCACATGAAATCACACAAAAGAAAATGAAAAAGAAATAATGCAAGAGACTAGTAAGGAAAATGCGAGTCAACCTATGACAAAGTCATCTGCCTCCCAATCTTAGTATGTATAAGAGGAAGGTGAATAACAAACCTAAGGGACAATGAAAAATGCACTACTAGGACAAGGCTATCAACTTCTTGCCCCCATTGAGTGTGAGACAACAATGAGGTGAGGTAGGTGATGGGAAGGGTCATGTAATAGTGAGAATAGCATGTTCTACAACTATTACATTACAAGTGGTTGGGAAAAGGGTCTTGCTTTAACGGATTATTTCTATAATGTCAAATTGTTGAAGGATCCTTATTACAGTTCGACACTCATTAGTAATATGCCCAAGAATCTGATGATATGCACAATAATTTATGTTATCTTTAGGGGATTTTCTTCTAGTAGGAAGTGGAAGTTTAAGCTGACCTATGTCTATAAGATGTTTCAGTTGTCATTCAGTTTTTGTTTGGGTGTGTGAGAGCTTATAAGGTGTTTCATTTTTTCTAGATTCACCAACTTCTCTAGTTGAATTCAGAGGAGGAGGACCTATGGTGATCCTCCCATCCTTGTCATTGTTATTAGTAATTGGTTGTTCTTTAGGAAGAAGGACATTCATATCAGAAGGGGAATCAAAGATTACCATACCATCACTTCAAATCCTTAGATATTCTCTAGGAGGCTTTCTATTATGAGAGGGATCTTGATAGCATATCCCCTTTGTATTTTCATCCCTTGGTATTTGTTCTAGGAGTTGATGAATTTCATGTTCACTTGTTGTATCACATCCTTGTTTGCTCAAAGTTATGAAGCCTTTTCCATATGTTTCTTCTAGATTGATGGGAGTGTTTGTTACTTTGTTATCATAAAATGGTTGAGTGTTTGCTTGTCTAGAGGAGCTAGGTTCACCTATTGTAGAGAACTTAGATTCAACTTTTGTTTCAAGATGTAAGTAACCAAACATCTCAAGAGGTGGTATTGTAGGAAGGTCTGGTTGTTTCATGGATGGATAGAAGGATGCATTAGCTTCAAGGTTATTAAGACAATCATTTAGGAACTTATTCATGTTGTCATCATCTTCTCCAATGATGTCAACATCACAAGGAGTACATGCATTAGGAGTTGAGTGAGCATGAGTGAGTTCAATTTTTGTTAGGGTCATTTCCGAAAGCACAACTTGACACATCCACTAAGGACTTTAATGACATCCAAAGCTTGTTAAAGCACATATCCATGATGCAAATTTTAAATTCTAAATTGTGCACGAATGTTGTAAATGCAATTTTGATTTTAAGCAATGCACAAGATGAATGAAACATAGAGTTTGCAAACTGAAACAAAGAGTAACAATAGCAAACAAAAACTCAAAAAATGAAGTTTAAATGCTAGAAAATGCAGTGAAAAATGTGCAAAGGGACTGATTCACCCAAGGTGGCAATTGAGTCCCCATGATAACTTTAAATTGAAATTTTTGAAAATTTTTAAATTGAATTTTTTCTTTTTATGTTTTCTGATATATGTATGAGATGTAAAGGTAGAATTTGATTGATTTTCAATTAAATTAAATGCAATAATGCAAGCTAAATGAGCTTTTCCCTAATGCAAGTTTTGAAACCATAGAATGTAAATTAACCAATGCAAACCTTAATGCAATGTTAATGCAAGATAAATCTAGGATGAAGATGCACTCCAAATCAGAATTATGTTGTCCTGAATGCAAGTTCACCAAAATGGAACCTATGAAAATGGGGGGAATGATTGATGCATTCACACCCACTCCCAAAGTGGTTCTACTCAAGGATAACCCTAGAGATCTCAATGCAAAGGAGATTGAAATCTTGCAATAGGGTTATCCTAGGGGTTGAAGATGATTTAATGAGTTCCTTCACCACCAAGTTTAGACTTGGAAAAGACAATTCTATGCAAATTATAAGAGAAAACCCTAATTAAATGCAAACTAATTCTAGATGACTTAGAAAGATGAACAAAATACAACAATAAACTATAAAACTAAAAGTGTGCACCTAGGAGACTAAAGAAGGCAGGATGGAGGTCTAGAATTCTAGAAAATCTACTAGCAAGCTGACTAGCACTCATTCACCAAGCTGGGTGAATCAATCCAGTTTCTAAAAAAATGTGTAGATACAAGTTTCAGCCAAAAGGGTATCTAGATCTATGAAAATATCTATCAGGCTTTTACAGTGTGACTCATTCGCCACTTGTGGTGAATCAATCCACTTCTACTTTTTTAGAATTTTGGGACTTGATTTTGTTCCTCTCAGTCATCTCTACTCTTTTTGATTGGTTTCTAGATTCAAAACTATAAACTGCCACTTGTAGGTCTTCTCCAAGCTTCTCCAAGGCTTGATGACAACTTTAACAAGTTTAGGGATTTGAAAACTTTTCTCCAATCTTGCTCCTTGGGAAATTTGCAACCTAGCCTTGCAAATCACACACAAGAAGAGGGAAAAAATGTTGTGGGGTTAGTGAATAGGGGTTTTCCTTGGTTAAACCCCTTGTTGGTAATTAAACCTTGAAATGAAAGAAAATATGAATGGAGAATGATGAATGAATAAATAATAATTTTGCAACTCACCAAACCCTAGCAATAAGGTTCTACAAATGTGCTTGAAATGACAAAAATGGATGTGGTTCCTGACTCTTTCTTGAATGATATTGATCTTGCTTGAAAAGTATAAATTATTTAATTTTATCTCTTTAATTTTAGTTTTTGTTAGGCCACAAGGTGGAATTAGTTATTCTATTTATGTCAAGATTGCATATATATTTGTTTATCACAAGTGAATCAAAATATAGTGTTTGTATAAAATAAATGAGATACATATTTGATTAAAAAAGAGGGATTCAACATAAGTACACCTTGGAGGATAATATATAAGGTAAATGTGAAATAACTTTCCTCATGGGAACCCATTAATTTGGTCTCATACATCAAATTAGTGTCTTGCATGACAATGATAAGAAAAAAAAGATTTACCTTTTTAAACCATTTTCAATAACTTTTCTAAATAGTTAATAGATACTTTATTTAAAATATTGCAACATGATAACATTTAATAGAAAATTTCCAATTTTGATGAGTAAATATGAGATGGGTGGATAATTGTATTTCTAGTTTCTTTATATTTACTCTTTGCACAAGTATTAACTTGTTTTCTTGATCCAAACATGTAAAGGAAATCAATATTGACCACATTTTCACATCAAATAGTTACCCTTAATTTTTTTAATTATACTTTGCATTAGGTATTAGTTTTAAATTATGATAGTATAAAATAATTTTTATTTATTCTATTTTTATAATCTCCTATCAAAATCTATTAAAAAAAATCATTTTGAATTGATTCTAGTAGTGGTGGAAATGAAATGTTCAATTGAACACATAGGGGCTATAAATAAATAAGTATATAATGAGTATACAAAATTAAGATATAAGAATAAAATTAAAATTAGGGATATTATTAAAGGTTCCATGACTGAAGGTGATATATAGTGTAAGTTTACTAAGTGAACCCATCAAGATAAAAATAAATCTAGAATCTATAGTACGTGCTAGAGTACCAACTAACATTTAAAGTTTCTGTTAGCAATAATCTCATATGATGACACAAAGTGGAAGTTAAAGTATTTGAATTTGAAAAATCTAAAATGTTTCTTAACAATGTCTAGAATGGTGTTTGTAGTTAAATAAAACATGGTATCCCCAAGATATGACAAGTTTAAAAATTAAGAGAAGGCCTTACTAACCTTTAAAGTTGTAAGACTATTGAATTGATGCCAAACAAAATAAAATATCAATATAGAAGATTGGAGATGAAGAACATTTAGTCAATAATTGCACCATAGATGCAATAGGAAAAACCCTTTTCCCTATTGCATAAACATCTCTAAATTTAAATTAACTAATAATTTTCTTCAACTACAACCAATACATACTACACGACTTAAAAACATTGGTATATGAAATATGTTTTTCTCTGCACGACTTGACTTTGTTAATGATGAAAATGAAGAAATCCCTACAAAATAGAGACGCGTTATCAGTCAAATATCGATTAAACTGCGTAAATTGTAAGCAATCCCACTTCGATTCATAATGCGAGTTTTGATTTTCAAACTTTTACTTTTGTGTGAGGGACAACTAACAAGTGACGGGAACCATTGTATGAATTTTCCTTAACACGGTTTCGTGAATTTTCTGTCTCATTGAATTTTGAGAGAGAAAACAAAACCATTGAATAGTATAAAGACTTTTAAAGATAAGGTGGAACTGTGC